>QEOT01122297.1:0-17801 GCA_003123785.1 Pterocarya stenoptera | reverse complement strand
TTTTTTTTTTTTATTCCTGTTTTAATAGCTTTGTAGTGGAATGGATGAGAATGCTGTTGGAACCTGTGCGGAGCTGATCTTTGCTCCAATTGATGCTTCTTTTGCTGACGATGCACCTCTTCTGCCTTCGGGTTTTCGCATCATCCCTCTTGATTCTGGGAAGGTTAGCTTCAAATCCCATGTACTATGTTTTGCGAGTTCTCTTCTACCACATTCTGTTAGATTAGGTTTGGATGTTGAGATAAGATGAGAATTTTTGAAAATTTTGTGAATAGTATTAAAATGAAAGTTTAAAATATTATTTTTTAATATTATTATTGTTTTGGGATTTGAAAATGTTGAATTAAAATTTGAAAAAGTTGAATTGTTTATTATATTTTATATGGGGATTTGAAAAAGATGTAATGATGAGATGAGATTTCTCATCTTTGCCCCCAAACATAACCATAGTTTCTTAACTGATGCATCCTAAAATATTGTAGGAAGCCTCTAGTCCAAACCGCACACTGGACCTTGCCTCTGCTCTTGAAATTGGGCAAGCTGGTAATAGAGCTTCTACCGATTATTCTGCTAATTCTGGCTCCGTGAGATCTGTGATGACAATAGCATTTGAATTTGCATTTGAGAGCCACATGCAAGAACATGTAGCATCCATGGCTCGTCAATATGTCCGCAGCATTATATCATCAGTTCAGAGGGTGGCATTAGCACTCTCTCCCTCTCATTTAAGTTCACAGGCAGGCCTTCGGCCACCATTGGGTACTCCTGAAGCTCAGACCCTTGCTTGTTGGATCTGCCAGAGTTACAGGTGCGGAAGTTATAACTTTCAAATGTATTCAGGTGACTGTTTTGCTGTGCTGTCCTTAAATTGGCCTGTCTTAGATTAAGGGTTAATGAATCACTTCACACTTTTTTTTATAAGTAAATGAATCACTTCACACTTTAGATATTGGAAGAGTCACGTGTTGCAATTTTGACATCATCATGATGTCTGATACTTCAAGGCAGAGCACTGACCCTTGGTTGCCGATGGTAAAGGCTCCTAAGGTAAATAGAACATTTGTATGACCATTTCCTGATGTTTTATTTGAGGCATGATTGCCAGCGTGTCACACATCCAAAGCCAGCTGAAGGAGCAGCTTATGACTTTGAAGTAGTAGCACATTCTAAACTTAAAAGAGTGTCGGCCATCTGAGATGACTCCCTAACTAATCCAGCACATGAAGTATTGGAGTCCACAACCGCGTAGACTCCAATACTTGATGGTCGATTAGCTAATGTGAGCAACACCACGTAATGGTGGCAGGGTGGTGGCAGGTTGTTAGTGGATGTGAGATCTTGCATCCTGCCATCAGACTAGGCAGCATAGGTCTATTGGGTTCAGAGAGTCATTTTTCCATCATCCATCATCCATCACTGATTACCACTCCAAGCTCTATTTGAAATCTATTTTCCTATCTGATCTTTACCAATGCCAGAAACCCACCACCTTCGGTCAGGTTTGAAAGGTGGTTATTTTGCCTAGCCTAAAACATTTGACCTTTTAAGAATCAATCTCCTCTTAGTACTGTTTGCATGTGACACTTTTTTTTCCTTTCCCACGAAATAGGAGTGAGAGGAGAGTTGTTAACATTCGTCCTTTGTATTTCTGGTTGAATCTGTCAGAATAAGAGCATCACCAAATTTGATCTCATCTTAAAAACGTTGATTATTAACTGATAGTATGAGATTCCTTGTCTTAGAGCACTAGCATTAGTTTCTCTACATGCAGATACAAAATCACATCAAGAAAAACTCTCACATTGGATTATGCATCTTTGAGCCAAATAATAATAAAATAATAGATCTTCCCAATGCTTTTTGGCATAGGAAGAAATATGTTTTTTCTCTTCCTTATATTAAAGATTTTAATGAAAATAATAACAATATTTTATTATTATTTACTTTTTTCCGAAAATTATTTTTTTCTTTCGGATTTCTTTCCGTTGGTGTCGAGAGATAGAGAGCAAGGAGAAAGAAATGTTTCGAGAGAGGGTTTGTTTCCATTGGTGTCGAGAGAGAGAGAGAGAGAGGGGGAGGAGAGAGAAAAAAGTAGTAAAATAAGATTTTGTGAGTGAACAGTACATCTCCAAATTTGTAGAAACACTGTTCATAGTTATGCAAATTTTTGGATATGCATAATCCAATGCTAATGCTCATACTGATAGCCAATGAAGACACGCTCAATGCTTGATCTTATCTTACACTCGACGGTTTGACATGCGAGGCATGACAATTTTTTTACTTTTTCTTCTGGATTAGTTGTTTTATTAGAAAATTTTTACTGATAAAAAAAGTTGTGTTTTTTTGGATACTTTTGAAAGGTAATCAGTGTTTATGTATTCCATGGTCAGATTAGTCATGTGGCTCTTTCTAATTTTGCAGGTGCTATATGGGTGTGGAGCTACTCAAATCTGGCAATGAAGGGAGTGAATCCATCCTCAAAACCCTGTGGCATCACTCAGATGCAATAATGTGCTGCTCTTTGAAGGTGTGCATAAAAACTACTTTGCTAAGAGCCCACCCCCTCTCTCCCAACATGAGAATGCTCAAAGTCCTTGATAATTATCGCTCAGACTAAAACAAAGGAGCGAAGAGTATGAATAGCCTAATCTGTAAAAAGAGATTATTTTCTGATAACCATGCCAAATCAAACTTTGATTTCTTTGCTTAGAATGTGAGGTTGAAGGAGTATTCATGAACTGTCTTATGTATATTGCCCTCATAATTTTTGAAGATATGAATTCCAATCCATATGTGTGCAGATTTCATTAAAGTTCAATTATTGAGCTTTTTACCAATAAAATCTGACGGCCACTTTATTCAGGCATTGCCAGTTTTTACATTTGCGAACCAGGCAGGGCTTGACATGCTTGAGACCACCTTGGTTGCACTGCAAGACATAACTCTGGAAAAGATATTTGATGATCATGGTCGAAAAACGCTCTGCTCAGAGTTCCCACAGATAATGCAACAGGTCTGGCAAAATCATCTGAAATCTGCATCTTTCTCATTTGATTTCATGTTCATAGTAATTGAAACCAAACGTACATATGCTTAAGGGGAGTTAGCATAGGGCCTTGACGGATTCATTATGAAGTATAGAAGCCCTCGGCAGTACCAGTTAATAAGAGTTGTGATATATTTCTTTACTTGTAATGAGGTCATTTTTGTGCTGCATAAGGCAATACTTAAAAGACTTGTAATAAACTAATTTGATAAGATCGGGATTAGTTGATTGGTTTTTAACCTATGTTTTACTTTTCTCCTTTCGGTAGGGCTTTGCATGTCTCCAGGGTGGTATCTGTCTCTCAAGCATGGGCCGACCAGTCTCCTATGAGAGAGCAGTGGCTTGGAAGGTGCTGAATGAAGAAGAGAATGCTCATTGCATCTGCTTTATGTTTGTGAATTGGTCTTTTGTATGACATTAACATATCGGATGCAGATCAAATGAACTATGGAATTTCCAAAATCTTTATGTTCTATATTGGCTTGTTAGTCTTTTTGCTAAAAAACCTTGTCACTGATCAAGACTGGGTGTGTTACCCCGCTTTAGTTTGTACCCTGTAAGTGATGCATGTTCCTTTGTATTTTATGCTTTAATCAGTCAATTGATTATAAGGAGGCACTCACTCAAATTCATATTCTTCTAGGGGCTGGACTGTCCCAAGGTCCCACACCCAGGTTTGGGTTGGTACTAAGTTTTCCTAATCTACAGGCAACATTAAGTAGTAGAGCAGAAGAAAGTCAAGTCTAGGGATGAATTTTGGCATTCGTGTTGTAATCTCATTTGAACAGGCAGCATCGAAGGTGGGTTGGAAGGTATCCCAAGTATCCAACACCAACACCTAAAAATTGGTCATGTTTCCCGAACCAGACCAAACTGAAGCTGCTGAGGACCAAGCCGAGCTGACCTTTGATTTATTGAATTTGACCATGTTACGTGCTGTGCTTTTATGTACTTGTACAGATCACATGATGTAACTAGCGAATTTATTCTGATCTCCCTAGTCCCAAGTACTAACTTATCATTTATCAATGCTTGGAGTTCATTCAAAACGTTAATGATTGGTACACCTTGAACCCCGAGAACCTGACCCATAAAAAAGAATGAAACCGAGCTTTTTCACTTGATGGTGCAATTGGGTTTGGTCTTGGATGGTTGGGCTTCAAAACCCTTGGGGCCTCGACCCAGATGTAGAACAAAAACGAGCATAGGATGGCTAATTAATATTTCTCTCCAAACAGGACCCAGCACATTAAGCAGTAGTAGACCAAACGAAATGTATACGTCCTGGGTATTTTTTTTGTTTGGGTGTTTTGTAATCCTAATTGTAGATTGCCACCGTATCAAAGACTTTGGTATCACAATGTAGAAATTCATTGAATTGGCTCGTTCACGTGGATGGTGTTTTATTAGTTACAACCATGATTTATTCAATTAAATTGTCGTTTTCACCCCCATAGGAACCGATACTTCAAAAAAAAAAAAAAAATCCACGTAGTAGATTGTAAAGAAACATGCAGAGTCTGCTTAGAACAAGTCTGATCTTGTTTATGTGTACATGATCCCAGTTCGGTTATTCTTCCAATTAACATAAAAAGGGGAGTACGACAGAAAATAAACTGTTTCTCGAGGGGTACTTCCAATTAATCATCTTATTTAACCCGCGTAAATATGCAGAAATACATGATTCACAACCAATGAGGTTTTGCTGTATACACAGCTGTGCACGGCTAATGCAGGATTTCATGTCAGAGAGCCAGTACCCCCAATTCCAAATCCTCCATGAGGAAGAACTCAATGGAGTCATGGACTCTCTTTTTTGAGGAAACTAATTTACTTCTTTTGTGGATATAGCAGTTCTTGGGAATAAAAATTAAAAACTACCTATGGACAGAGTGCCCATAACCCAAAAAGGAAAAACCTGGAGGGAAATAGATTGTGAATGATCATTTGAACCAAACCATAAAAACCCCGAAGGGTGAAATATATTAGGATTTGCTACGTATCCCGGGAAGGTATAAGAGACGGGAGATCCTGAACCTACCCAAAAAATCCCTGAGAGGATAACTGAAATCAAGGCATACAGCAAAATCATCCAAGGTATAAGCTAAAAAGCCCCGGAGATGAAGATCAGGTGTGTTTAACTTGGAATTAACCCAACAAAAAGCTTTTAAGGTTGGTCCACAAAAACTATATATATATATATGATCAAAGAACATACTTAGGAAATAAGGAGATCAGAGACATTAGGATCTTGAAGAGGACGGAATTACATGCTCATAAAGTATAGATAGAATCGTGCATGTCCTTCCATAGAGATGTATAAAAGCTTGCTGGTGACTCAATTAATGGCCATGGTGAGATCATTCATCTCCCTCGTAATCGCCGAAATGCAACTTGAACTCCGAGCGAGCCCACCCTTCTTTTGCCCAGCTCCTTTGTGATCCCTAGGACTAATAGACTTGCCTCTCACGCCTCTCCCTTCCAATTTGCTTCTCTTCAACATCTCTCTCATGGCCTCAGCTTGGAACAAAACTGGATAAGCCCTTCCAAATTTGTTAAACCTAACACATGCACTCATATGTGAACCCAAAGCCTCCTCTCTCTTCCCTCCATTTTTCTCCACCTCTTCCTTCACTGCCTCGGTACACAGCCCACATATCCACTTTCCGAAGAACTTGTTGCGCACCTTGTCAATGTACTCCGGCGTGCACTCCTCGCACATGCCACAGCACTCGCATCTTGCATCTTCAACCTCGGAAATTGGAGGGAGTACTTCTTCTAAATCAATCGCTTCCTTGCTAAGTTCGAATGAAATATCTGATACCGTTCGTTGAAGGCTAGCCGAAGAGGACCTTGGCGGCTTGGAGAAGTTGCTGCTCCTGCTGTAAGGGCTAGCAATAGCCTCTACATGAGGTGCCATGATACTCGATACAAAGCTTCTAAGAGAGAGAGAGAGAGAGAGAGAGAGGAAAAAGTTGGTGTTTTGAGCTTTGCAGATGAAAACTTAGTGAGCTATAACACTTGATTGATAGAGTAACTTGAAGAGTATCTGACGGTGGAAGAAGGAAAGCATAGCGTTCTTATTTATATTATTTAGTGTCCTACTTTTAAGACTCTAAGCAGTGAATTTATGTGGATCTTGGAAACTCACATGTCAGTTATCAATGTAAGCGTGAATAGTCATGAACATGCTAAATTTTTCGAGAAACTTTTGATCGACAATGCAAGTTGTTCTGCTTTTTGAAGTTTGAAGTTACTAGTGGCCAAGAAAAAACCATGCATGTAATTTTGGCTTTTACTAGTATTGTTTTTTGGCCATTCATTAATAATGAGTAGCTTATTATTAATGAATAATAATAATATGTTCCACCTCATTGTTCCCGGCCTAGTGCCCCAGTACTCTACCTCGTTGCACTTAAAAGAATATGTTCCTATTGATGGGATCATTAAAATCGTTAGTATAGGTTGATTGTAGCTAGCTAGTGACATATTTAGAAGAAGGTATTGGAGGAACACATCCGATCGTAGTCCAAGCTCGTACCTCTCATGCTTAATTTGTCCATTTTAATGAGGGGATCAGGTGCTATATATTCGGTGCATGAAAGAAGTACCTAGCTAGGTAACTCATTTGTAGCAAAATGAAAGCAATTTTATTGTAAGCTGATCTCTCCTTCTAGGCCTAGGCAAAACAAAACAATAAAAATATAAAGACGGAAACGCTAGCTTTCTACTTAATCAATTTTAGAATTTCAAAACCCCACTAATAAGTTAAACATATTGATATTAAATGGCAAGAAAGGTTAAATAAAAGAAAAAGCAACCAAAATATTAAGTGAAGTATTGCCTTTTGGGTATCTCCTTTGGTTTAAGTGACTACAAAATGATACGGGTTGCGGAGTCACGTGTATACCTAATGTAGCCATATGAACCATAGATATAATCATATATATATAATTAGTGGTTAAACCCAGAAAGAAAAGGACTGCTTGAGATGGGTCTTCTTTTGCCCTACAGCCACAACCCCAAGTTCACGGGTAGCTAAATCATAAGTGATAAATGAGAAGTTCCTAGAAGTTGGGTATTGCAAAAAGCAAATAATTAAATAAAGTACGAGAGCCTATGCTGTAGCAACTACCAGTAAGATAAGGAAAGCTTTTAAAGTTGTGGGCTGTACAGTTCCGAAGTGACTGAGATGCATTCAGACTATATGCAAAGTCATATTTGTATAATATGAATTTAAATTTCTTTATATTGACTTATACATATCTAAATATTTAAATAATTATAAACAGTATTATTCACTTTTTAAATATTATTTTATTAATTATTTCTCTCTCCTCCCCCTCTCTCTCTCTCTCTCTCAATCCTCTCTTCTCCCTCTCAACAACACAACAAACTTTCATTACCCAGTCATTTTATTATTATAATATGTTATATATATTTTTCATTTTATTATATTTTTAATATAATATATAAAAAAATTATATTTTTTATTATTACATTTATATTATTAATGTCAAATATATATAGTTCATGCTAATTGCAAAAAATATATAAATAAATTGATTTTTTTTTAAAATTAATAATAATAATAAAATAATCTCAAATATGCATAAACCAATGTAAAAATTTTACTTGAATGACAAAATAGATATAAAAAAATAAAAATAGTTTTGCATATACATATACCAATGCTAATCCTCTAATTAGCCAAGCAAAAACAGATATTTTCATCGTACTGTATGTAATATACTGTCTTTGTGAAAGGTGGGCTCACCAACTTCTATATTGCCTATGTCCAATGGCACTATTCGGGGTTGGGCCAATATGAGAAATTGGCAGTGCTTATGGGCTTATGGCCTTTTAAACATAGCCGTTGCCTGCTTGCAAAACTAAGATGATTCTTAACCCAAGAAAAGATAAATGCACGTACAAAACTTTGGGTAACAAAATGAAGAACATTGATTAATTTACATCCCAAATTGTCGCTCCAAATCACCCAAACAATAGAAATGTCCAATTTTATCCACCTGATCCTCACCCTAAATGAGCAGTAATGTGATATTTTGAGTGATGGCGTGCTGGATACAGGGAATCAAGGAAAAAAAAAAAAAAAAAACAGATTTGAGATTTCCTGTTTTCACCAGGATGGGCTATAAAATGATAAGTAAACACCACCAAATTTCTACACAAACTGAGGAACACAAAATAAGAGTTTCTACAGTCTGTACCTTACTTACATTTAATTTAAGCCTTTTTAGCCATCAAAATTTCTCTAAAGCCGGGGAAAATACCATTTTGAATACCAGGGCATCCCAAATGGAGAGACGGCAATGAGAGCAACATACTACATGCACATTGGCACCCCAAACAACAGTCAGATCACGAAACAGTTCGTCCATAACAAACCGATGCAATATAAAGATTCTTCCCCCACTTCTCCTGCAAGACCAATTGTCACGAAAGGTACCATAAACATCTTAAAGATCACTAGCAAAGAAAAGGCCAAATCAAATATGTAAAGGCGTACAAAATTCACCTTTACATGTGAACTAGGAAAAGCTGATGTTCGGAGTGTCTCCTGTGTTTCATCTGCAGGCTTCCTCTTTGGAACACTAAGAACAAAAGCAGCTTGGTCCCAAGTTGCTGCAGTTGCTGTGATTCGATATCCATAATCCCATCTCCGATGAATACCTTCACTAGGATAAAGAAAGTCTAGTTCCACAACCTGGAATTCAATGACGTTATCAGTTAGTTATCAATGCTTCTGCACTAGAGAACATATTGTCAAACATTATTAATAAAGATAAGATGACCTGGTCAGAAAATCCTGCACCACGAGACATCACAACTCCCCATCTGATCCCTGCAGTGGCCATTGCAGTGACATGGAAGCCCTCCCTCCACTTTTTGTTTATCCATTTATAAGGAAATGAATCACTAACTTTGTAAGATTGCTGCAGATACTGCGTACCTGGTTCAACGAATAAAATCTTGGTCGAATAAAAAACAGATTGAAACTTAGCCAGTTATGACAACTGAATAAAACTTTCTCCAGAAAGCTAAACATAATAATAATCGTAAGACTAACCCTTGGACATTATTACTAAGGAGCTCCCATTTGTTGCTCCAGCTATCGAGCTGATATAATAGTTCTTTTCCCACTGCTCCATTATCCATTCCTATAACAGAGACAAATGATACATCAAATACCCAGATAAATTGGTGGCAAGACAAGGATAAAACCGTTGATGAATTCATTAAATTAATTTAGACAACAGCTTCAAATTGATCAAAAGTAACAAGTACCTTGTGAAGAAAATAAGGTGAGAGTTCATAAACTTGTGAAGTGAAACCAGTACCAGCATCCATAATTAATGCCCACAGGTTCTGGCATGAAGCTACACTGCTGATAAATAATCCATCCTCGTTTCCTTTTTCAATGTGCTGGGAAAGCCTTGCATCTGCCACATTATAGTGATACCTGCAATGCCAAGGCAACAAAATTTCATCCACAGCATTCAGCAATCTCAGTTAATTTCTATATGTAAAATATAATGCAGGACTACAAATCACACATACAAGAACTACACAAAGTTATAATGACGAGAATAATACATAATGCATCATGCACAGGCAAGGATTTAAACCTTTGTTTCATTGGTCGACGGGCATTGTAAACACTAATCCATTGCGTTGCTGGCATTCCTAAACGAACCTTCTTCTTCGGTTGTCCATCATCTTCTTCCTCCTCCACTGACAATCGAGCTCTCTTATGACCAATAAGCTTCACAATAGGTAAAGTATAATTGGATTACCTTCAAACATTAGATTACCACAGCTCAAGAGTAACAACTAACAAACACAAAAGGATAACATCATTACCTTCTGTGCGCCCTCTGTGTTTATAGGTCTGATATCTAGATTTGGACAGATAATTCCATCAAAAAGCGAAATATATTTTGCATAATTGGGTTCTTCATCAAACCTCAAGTTCACCACATGTTCAACAAACTGTCTGAAAGGTAGTGGACAGAAGGAACACATGGTTTCTGGAGATGTTGCCATCTTCTTCTTGCAAACAAGGAACCCTTTATTTTCTCCCTGCAAACACCGCGTTGTTAAAAAATGAATATACTAAAAAATGCAAAATTTTATCACAAGTTGGAAAGGACAAACCTGGTACCCTTGCCAAGGCAAACGACCTCGAAGAAGGAAAACAAGTGTATAAGCAAGAGATTCTAGATCATCTCTCCTGCTACCAGTTCTCCCTAAATGAGCATGAACACTAGCGTAACGCACCGTTCCCCTATCAAACCAGAAAGTATTAGTCATGGACCAAAATAATGGGAAAAATAAAAAAATAAAGGTCCAGGGTAAAGCAGTTTAAATAAACATTTTGCATGCTGCCCAGATACAATGACTGGTTGTACCTGAAAACATCTGGTCTCTGGTCATATTCAACGTGCATGCCAGTTCCACTATCTCTCCATCTAGTAGCTGTAACCCTTACAGTGATAAAACAATGAGTGTATGCACACTACTATACAATGAGCACTTAACATTATCATAATGTCATTGAAAAACTACCTAATCCAAGATCGACTAGGAACAGCCTCTTCTCGTCAGGAGTTCCAGGAGGACCAAGCAGAAAATTTTCAGGCTTTACATCCCCATGCACATATCTGTTGAAAAATACAAAACAATAATCGATTCTTCCACTTTAATTTTTCACACACAAACATTCAGAAAATAAACCATCTTAAGGACATCACTCACATGTTCAAGAACAGTTCTACTTTCTGCTTACAACCAATTTCCATTAATGTGATGATTCTAATACTCATGCTGTAGAATATTCTATTATTAGGTTACTCTTCAAGTTATATCAACCAGATATTGAAAATGTCAGGATGACCCCTCCATAACAAAACACCATAAAGGAGAAGAGACCAACAAATTCTATGTCCGGGGGCGGAACTAACTGTTGCATTGCCAACATTTCAAAAACACCCCCTAAAGAAATTGTTTTTTATGATTTTTATACAAAGCAAAATTGATAAATATTAATTTTATAATTTTGCCCCCCCACCCCCAATATATTATATTTCCAGATTCTGCCCTTCTGGATCAACCCTCCAACTTGCTACATACATAACAAAATTACAAAAAATGGCCAAGGGAGTGTAACAATCAAAACTTCAACGAGAACATAAGCCTGATCGTCACAGGAAAAAAAAAATCTCACCCTCGAGAGTGCATCTTCTCCAAAATGGATATTGCTTCGATGGCAATACATGCAACCATTTCAATGGACATTCTGAAATTAAGAAATTGCTTTAATGACACAATTTCATCAATAAAATGGTAATGTATTTAACAAAAAGATGAATGAACTTAAGAGTAAGTTTCATTAAACTGACGTATGAGAGTTATTATTCCAAACATCCCACAAGCTTGGACCTAGCATATCCATAACCTGCACGCAATAAAGTTTTAAGTTAAAAATTCATTCTAAGACTGCTCAATGATAGATTGAAAGAGAATAGCATGAAGTCTGTCATTTGAGAATCAGCAACACAAGGAAAACAATAGCTTACCATGACATAATAGTCACCCTGTCTGCCCTTGTAGTGTACACGTGGTACTCCGTGACTGCCACCAAGAGTGCTATACAAGTACAAGAAGTCAGTAATAGATTCATAACTGCTGTAAAAATTGACACTCATAAGAAATTAAGAGAAATAAACGCACTCACTTGTACACCTGCCACTCGTATGGCGGTCCATAGTTACATCCTTTGCTACTTCTGTGCTCAAATTTTAAGGCCACCTATTTGACAAAGTGAATAGAATGGTTACAAGAAAAAAAAAAATAGAAAAAATGCATGGAATGAACTCAATGAATCCAACATGTAATAATAAAGATTGAATGCCATGCCTCCACAGCTCCAGAGCCTGTAGTTCTCTCATTTGCACTTAAAGCAGAAACACGCCGACCAACATACACTTGTCCAAACCCACCCTTGCCCAACTTTCTATCTATTCTGTACATCGGGGAACCACCGACTTGAACCTGCAGCAAAAAAACCATAGAAATCAAATCATCACACTAAAAAAAATATACACATTTATATTTATGCAGGTGCACACACACACACCCCTGCAAGCACAGATTTTTGCAGGGCAGGCTGACAAATCCAAATCTGTTACATACATTTATTAATTTTAAGGAACCATCCAATATTTACATTGTCCTTATATATCTTCAAAATGGAACCACAATCCCCCACACAATGAGAACAGAAAACAGTAGAACGATGATGTTATTTATTATAACGGATGCTGGTCCCCATTAAGCATATATCATAACTAAGAGTTTCTAACATATTCTTTAAATCCTATTATAATTTCTTTGTCGATAAAATGAGAGCTGCAAGAGATGAGGGTATTATCACGCAACATGGTGATCACATTAACAAGTGTGATGATGGGAATGTCTATATATATGTGCACTATTTGTTTTTTGGTAAGTACATACATATATGCACAATTTCTACTTGAACACTTAACATCCCTAAAAAGATTATAAAACAACAATTAACAGGGGAATCTAGCAAATATGATATAAGTTTTTTTATTGGCACTGGGTGTCCAGGAACAGCGTCCCGACTAATCCTAGGGGTGCACAGGCCCTTGGCAAAGAGTTTCCCGAAAAGTGCACCTCGGGTAGTTCAAGGTGGTTTAATCCCCAAGTTAAATGGTTCCTAAAGATTGTTTGCACCCAGTGGAATTCGAGCCTTGGATCTTGGAGGGAGCATAAAACCAAGACCAAGACATTTACCACTTGAGCCAACCCCTAGGGGTTATATGATATAAGTAAACAAATATTCTTGTATAACTATACATCCATACAACAATATGTATCGAGTAACCACTTAATTTTCCTGTTTATTAAATCCTCACAACTTTCAGCAGAAGAGCTACCTATCTGAAGCAAGCGACTGAAAAAGATGACAGAACCAAAGTTGAAGGGTTTCTAACTTTTCTCTTGAGTATGGGCTTTTTGGGTCATTAGGGGCTCTCTAGTATGGGCTGGGTGTTTTCTTGTATACATCTAGTGTACTTGGTTACTCCTATTGATATATATATAATATTTTTACTTATATATAAAATAAAAAAATAAAAAAAAACTATTCTCATGAGCGCCAATGCCAAAGTCATAATAACAGGTGTAAATTAGTAAAAACACTTCTCCGTTGTAATGGTTCAAACAGCATACACCATCGAGACACTTGCAGCAATCGTCCATGAAAATACGTTCACAATCTTTTTGATAGGTGATTGAAAAGTGGCCCATGCAGGTCTCGAACCTGCGACCTTCGCGTAAACCCAAGAAAATACGTTCACAATCTAACTCTACCATGAAAACTGAAAGTCCATATTTCCACTAAACCAGTTCCGCTGCAATGAGTTAACTCCCAGCTCAACCAAACGACTCGAAACAGATAAACCACCTAAGTCCTGCATCAGCATCTAAATTCCCAATTGCAAGTCTATACATTCTCAGAATCCCACCTTCCCATATACTATAAATTTGCATCAGAACCTAACCAAATCAAATTTACAATCACACACAGCAATTACATCCTCGTGTAACAGCAAAAGAAGCAACCAACAAAACCCAAAACAATTAACAATGTGCTGAGGTATTAAAATACACTTAATATTAGAAAAGGTCCAAACCTTCTCAGGAAGCGGAGCGGTGCTTCCTTCGTCTTCACCGGCATGCACCTTTTCATTACTCCTCCCACCGCTATCGCAGTCATCCATCTGCTTCTCCCCTATCTCCTCCTCCTCCGCACCGTCACCACCACGACCACCACGTTCCTCCAATCCTAGTTTCTCTTTCTCCTCCGCCGTCGCGACAACTACGTTCTCATCGGCCCCTCTTTGGTGCTGCCTCTGATTGTTATTATTGATGTTGTTGTTTGCTGCTTCTGCCGCCGCGCGTCTTCGACGCGTCCTCGTCGCAATAGCTTCCCCGACTTCAGCCGGATTAGGATTCGGCTGCTGCTGCTGCTTCGCTGCTGCCCGGCCCCTGCGCGCTCCACTACGCAGTACCGGCATCGTTCATCCTTCGTATCTCATCCTCAGCTCGGAGAAAAAAAGAAAAAGAAAAAAGTCTCTCTCCCTCACACACCCACAGAAAATCACACTCTACCTCTCGCTCTATTCCCCGTGGAATCAAGGTTGCAGCACGAGTCCCTACGAACGACGAACGTGCCCAGGTCCGATATTTTGATGGAAAATCGTTGCAGAAGAATCAGAGTGACGCAGTGGACTCGAACGATGAATGTGTACAAGTCCGGGCCTTTAGGTCAGGAAATCGAAGGATCGGAGAATCAGAGTGCCGGAGATCGTGGCTTCGCAGCAGGAAATGAGGGATTCGGACAGATCGAAAAAATGTACGGACGGAGAGAGACAGAAGCAATGAGGAACCTGAGGGAAGGCGGGGGGGCTTTGGTGTACTTTCAGGTAGAGTGAGATAAGAGAGAGAAATAGGGGTATTTGTTTATATATACATAAAATAGGATTTGGTTTTGCTTGGGAAAAATCTGGAAGTTGAGGTTTATTGCGTGGGTAATTACGAACCGTCGAGGGGTTGGAGTTGACGGTCGTTAGAAACAGGGATATTATTTTCTATTTTCTCTGTAAATTAGAATAGAACCAGAAGCAGGTGTAATTACGGGAAAGTGTTTGGGTTGGGATATTCTGATAAAAGCAAGCCACGATGCGGTGCGAAGACGTGCGGATGATGACAGTACCGTGTGGTGTATTTTTCCGACGATACTTTTCTTAGAAATAGTTATTAATATTTTTTTGAAAAATAATATTATAAGTTTTTATTAAAAATGATTTATTATTAAAAAATTAATTTTTTTTATATAAATTTCATATTTATTTTTTTCTTAAAAAATAATGCATGCATATTCTATAATTATAAATATCACTTCTCTTTTTCTAATAATAATATATGAAATGAAATATGGTTTAATTCATTATCAATAATAAAAAGAATAGACCGACGAGATAAATTATAGATAAAATAAAAAAATTTAATTGACCTATAAAAAGATAAAAATTATTTAAGATAACCAAGCTCTCTTATTCTAAATAAAGAATGAGATTTTTATAAAGGGCAGTGCTATGGACACCGCTCCCAGTCCCGCTATGTGTTTTTTTTTTTTCAGCATATATTTTTTTAATATTTTTTAATATTTTTAAAAAATAAAAAAAATCACATTTTTATTAAAATTTATTTTCTTAATCAAGAAATAAAAAAAATAAAATAAAAAACAAAAAAAAAAATCCCAACGAGACTGGGAGCGGGACTGAGAGCGGGGGATACAGCATTATTCTTTTATAAAATAAGGGAATCACTACAAAGCATCTAGCAACCCTATAAAACAAAGTCGACAATTCGTGGGGCTTTCTTTAGAAGTAAAGCATCTTATTCCAATTCACTTCAACCATATTTTTTTTTATTGTATTGTGAGTTATGAAATGCTATGCAAGACTGTAAATTACAAAATATAATAAACTTCAACCTCAAATGATTTATTAATATAGAATTTTATGTCGAATCATATGAATCTATAAACATAAACATAAATAATAAATCATTTATTATTTATTCGATAGATGAATATTCAAGCCATTATCGTGGACCATTCCATCGTAGTGTTGGGTTTGGGTCATAGTGAAAAAATGCATCAACATATGAATTAGATATTAATGTTGTTTAAGGCAATAAAAAATATTCTATGTTGAATAAAATTTTTTTTCATAATCTTAAAATTTGTTAAGCTTAAATGATCAAATTTAGAGTTGTTTACGGCAAGACTAGATGACTTGACAGTTGACTCTATAAAAATAAAATTCTTATTTCTAAAATTATAAATGTTTAAGATAATATTAAAAATAAAATAAAGTTCATAAAGGGTGTGATTGGATCTATATATAATGAACAATTAAATAATCTATACAATAAAGGTTTTTTTAATATACGGGTCAGAAGTCCAATTTGAATGGCTCTACGATGAACATGATTTTTTAGTCAAATGGCCTTTTGAAAAAAAATATATATATATATATTACGCTCAAATAATTATATTTTTTAGAATGGAGGCTAAAAAAAGCGGATAATAAATAATATAGAAGTGTAAGTTCAATATTTGTAAAGGAATTTTTGCTTCACAACCTTCATTATATTCTATATTTTTTTTAATTTTTTAATTTGTTTAAAATGATTTTTTAAACTATTTTAAAATTTCTATTTATTATTTATATAAAAAATATTTGATAAAAGAAAAGAAAATATGAAGTGTGAAATGTAGATAAATAATAAGAAATTGTAAAGATTTTTTTGTTTGTAAAGAGTATGCATAAAGTTAAAATGTAGAAGAAGTTGTAAATATCTCGGGATTCACATTCTATACATGGCCGGCCTTGGTCTCGGCCCGGTATTTGGGGGCCTTGGGGCTGGCTTTAAGACCCGTTAACACGGGGTTCAATTCGTTAAGATGAGGGGCAAGGAGGCCGGGGGCATGCCTGATGCCCCAAAGGCCCAAATATTCAGTTCAGCCTGTTGAGGAACTTTTTTTTTTTTTTAAAGATTGTTTATTTCATTGGGCAGTTAGGCCTCCAAACCCATATGCATATTTGTTACCTCCCAAATCAAAGAGACGAAAGTAAGCTCCTATTCGAAAAAGAAAATATGCTCAATAATGCTGGCAAAAAGAAATAAGGTATTCTGTAAAAAAATAGTAAAAAAATAGTGATAGAATATGTAATAGTAGTGAAAAATAATAAAAAAATAATAAATAGTAGCGAGATATTTTTAAAAACTAGGCCTAAGTATCTTTTAGTCAATAACAAGTAAAGATTTGCTAGAGAGAGAACTACTCAGTTCTTGAACATAAAAACTGACTTTTTGTGCACTATTGAATAAGCAAGAAAACAAGTGATGGAGAATTCAATGTAGCATATGAACCAAATACAAACTCTTAGTTATCTTAAATTGATGAGAAAAAATAATAAGCCTAAATGATAAAATTATAATCGAGTATTGTTGGTAGAATCATAAAAACATTTACAACGTAATTTAATATTGTATAAGTACATCACATCCTAAGCCCGTCTAGCTCAGTTGGTAGAGCGCAAGGCTCTTAACCTTGTGGTCGTGGGTTCGAGCCCCACGGTGGGCGTTAATAACTTGCTTTTTCTTCTGCCCTTCTTTTGTCGTTTCCTCTGCTTCCTACCGTTGGGCCTACCTACTTTAAGAAATACTCTTAGCCCAAATCTCAGTTCCCGATTCATCAAATTAATGACAAAACCTTCAGCCATTTGGGCTAGCTAATCTTGGGCCAAACTCTTTTGCCTTTCCGGCGCAAAAGGTCTACGTTGGCAAGCCCGATTATTGGGTGTGAAACTGTAAAGGCATCCATCCTCCTCCAATAAACAACTGAACCCATGATATTGAAGGCTCGAACACGATGAGAAATGAGAAAGCAGCAAATGTGTATGTTCGATTTATTTGATTGTTCGACATGGGACCATATGATATGAAGTGATCAAGCCACGTGTTTCCCAGTTATCAAAAGACCTCAATTGGTTGCTCAAGGCAAAAACCTTTTCAATATTACAAGGCATGATTAATATAAAATCCAAACCAGATAGACTATAATTTA
>QEOT01122296.1:3070-25095 GCA_003123785.1 Pterocarya stenoptera | reverse complement strand
CGGCCGGTGGGCCCACCTCGTTCATCTTGAACTTCCTACTGAACCCCAACATCTTGTACTTGTAGCTCGCCATTGAAACACGTAAAAACTCTCTCCCTCTCTTATTGCCTTTTCAATGCGTTTGGAGAATTACAAATGTCTCGACGACTTGAACTTGGACAATTCTATAAGGTCAATGAGGGGGGAAGAGAGAGAGGGTGAAAGTGTGTGACGTACGAGGTGGCCTATAACTCGGGAGTGTTTGAAGCTGGATCGTTGGACGTGACCGACAGCAACGGTTGTCTTTGCTATAGATTCGAATACAAAGAGATACTTAGCAAAAATAGTCGTGGATTAGCACAAACTTATTGAGTTTTAACTAAGGCCCGTTTGATTGGATAATGAAATTATTTTATTTTATCTCATATTATTTAATTATTATAATTTTTTTAAATTATCATAAAATATAATAAATAATTTAATTTTTTTAAATCTTAAAATAATAATAATATTAAAAAATAACATTTTATTCAATTTTTAATTTTTATCTTATCTCATCTCATCTCACTATCCAAACGGAGTATAAGTTATTAACACTATTTTCATTAAGTCAACATTTCACCTTACGAAAAATAAATTTATGAATAACTTGTTTACATGCACACTAAACACACATCAGCTTATATAAAAAAACTCAAAATATTAAGAATTTCGTAAAAAAATTATTTTGTTGCAGTTCAAACATATAAATAGCGTAACTCCTCCATGAAACATTTTATAGCAATTATAAATTTATAACTAAAAACATAAAACTTTGGTCACATAACATAAATAAAAAAATTCCGTTATTCATGCCAAATTTCTCATGCTCGATTATTTATTTTCGGATAATAACAATGTGGTCAACCTGAATAATTTCTCACTAAATAAAATTAAAAACAAAAATACTAAAGCTTCAACATTAAGTGTACAATAAAGAAGAATGTAATTTTATTTTAGTCCTAATTTAATTGGTTCTTCAAGCTCGTATATCAGCTGGCTATAACTACAGCCACGCACCATAATTTAAGAGGGAAATAAATTTCAGAGTCAAATGATCAAAATGCTTGAATAAAAGCCCAAAATCCGATCCAATATCGGACTCTAAACTCAAACATCCTCGGAGCTGAAAAGCCTGAAGGCATGGCCACCACAACAAAGTTGGTGACACTAGCTCTTTTGTGGGTCCTGATTTTGTTCGGAACCCTAGCTATCATTCAGGTACTTCCGCCCTGCTATTAAATGTTCATGGAGATCAACCAGAATAAAAGGATCCCATTGAAGTGGCTAATTCCATGCAGATTGTCTGCGCATCTGATGCTAAAAATTGCATAGAATCATAACTAGCTGTTCCGGGTATTACCCACCCCCCTGGAGATTCAGAAAATATGCATAAGTAGTTTTTCTTATAAATTTTTGTTTTGGTGTCAATTTCAGAATAGATTAAGCGATACTGGAGCCTCATCTGAGCAAATTGTTACCAGAAGTCAGCACCAGGAGGTTGGAAACTACTTTTTGGTTCATGTAAACTGAGGCTTACGAATTATTTCTTATTTTTCTTTTTCTTTTTGGGTGCCTTTAGATGACTATTAACTCGAGTAAGTGGTGAATACTGTATAACAGGAGAAGAAGTTGGAGGAGGAGCTGGAAGAAGTTACCAATAAAGTTTTCTTTGATATTGAAATTGGCGGAAAACATATGGGTATGGACGGCGGGGGTGTTTTGACCATGTGGATGTGTTTTGTTGTTATTATTATTACTATTATTGTTTCTATGAATGGATGTGCTTTGTTATTAGTTCTACACAATATTTCAGCTTTGGTGTCTTTTTGTGGTTGGGGAATTCATTTAGGCATATATGCATTGGCCAGGGTAGTTTTGTGTTCCAAGTGTTTGACAAAATGTTTACATGTTCACCATGTGTTGAGGAGGTGTTTCACCGACGCTCACTCTCGATCTCTTGCAACCAAAGAGTAAGAGGGCTTGAGGGTGGTAAAAGGGACCCTCAGATGCATAAGTCAGTATGATATGAGTAATCTCAAAGCCAATCAATGTTCCCCTTGGTTAACGTACCTGGCCTCTTTAAATAGAGATTTTGCCTTCTTCTTGTCCTTCAAGTTTAACTGCCTTATATGTTATTTGAAACTTGAATTCCCATTCCTTAGAGTTATCTATCTGTTTTGAGTGGATAGACACCTTTAACAACGTTGGGATAGTTGGGGGACACTCTCTATATCAGTTCATCCTGAACCCTACTGGGTCAGGTGGGTATTTAGGCCTCCTGTGTCTTGCTGGGCCGTGGAGGTCCGAGCCCAGGAAAACACGCCGCAGGCCTTTGGGAGTATTGAAGCCCTTCCACCATGATTTTTCACGTGATAACTAGATTTTTGAAATTAAGTGGTCCATGAGTCAAATGGTAAGTATCTCAAGATGGCAGCAACTGGTTAAACTCAGGTTTTTTTAGCATTATCATTAATTTTTTTAAAGAATTATTTCTTTACTTTACTTTCATTGACATTCTATCTGTCTGTGAAATCTATTTGTTTTTTTTTTTCTTGGTGTCACAAAGTCTTTTGATCTGCTAGAAGAATAGGGGCAGTGTTTTTCATGACCTTTGAAGGTGAAGGAGCTCAGAAGTTTTATATAAAACAAATTGGACTTGATCCGAAATGCCATTTCAAATGTTGTTACCATGGGATTTGTTAAGGAGCATACTGTTGATTGGCTGCATGAATTGAGTCTGAACATTCTTCTACATACTGCAAGGTTGTTCTTTTAGTATAATATAAAGTATTTTTTTATTTTTCTTTCAGGTCGCATAGTCATTGGCCTCTTTGGTAAAACAGTTCCTAAGACTGTAGGTATGGTACCCAAGGACAATTGAAGCTGCTGGCTTGTGCATGTTTCAATTGAGATCTTTCACCATTATAGGAAGTTACTGACTTGTACTTTTTTCCTTCACAGACAACTTTCGAGCTCTTTGCACTGGTAGCCAAGTAACTTTTGCTCCCTTCTTATAACTCTTATCATAAAAAGGCCGCTTCTTATATTTTACCGTGCCTTTTTATGATCCTTTAGGAGTTACTTCCACTGCCAATAGGCTTATATAACTGTTTGCTCTTCATTCAAGTTTATGGATCCCTCTCATTTCAGGGGAGAAAGGAATTGGAAAAAGTGGGAAGCCTCTTCGTTACAAAGGGAGCACATTCCATAGAATCATTCCGAGCTTTATGATACAGGGAGGTGATTTTACTCGTGGTGATGGGAGAGGTGGGGAGTCGATCTATGGCAAGAAGTTTGCTGATGAGAACTTTAAACTAAAGCACACCGGGCCAGGCAAGCTAAAGTCCTTGATGTCAGATTTGTTACGTTCCCGATAAAATATCTTGTAATTGGTTCCTAAGTATACAGAAAAATGTAAGTTGCAAAGAGAAGTTTAATTTGCCATATTCTTGTTTCACTTGACAGGAAATCTGTCAATGGCAAATGCTGGACCAGACACCAACGGATCTCAATTCTTCATAACCACCGTCAAAACTAGCTGGTAATGGTCCTTTTTGAGAGCATGTGTAAAATACTTTGTAGAATAGCAATTTTAATTTTTTCCAGAATGTTGGTTCATCAGTAAAATTGCACTGATCAACAGTACTTGTTGCAGCCGGGAATTTTGAGTAGGTACGAATCCTTCCAATTTAGGACCCGCCATATGATCTGTTACATGACAAGGGGTAGTAGAGGCATATGTATTAGTCACCTATTGTCTATTGGCTCTGCCTTTTGGCCAGACATTTGCAACTAGATAAATTTAGTAGTATATATATAGTCGTCTGAAACTTTGCATGGGATCTGTAAAATATGCTATAAATCTCTGCGTACCCAGTTCTCTTACTCGCTACTGCTTTTGGTTTCAAGGTTGGATGGGCGCCATGTTGTATTCGGCAAAGTGCTCTCTGGAATGGATATTGTCTACAAGATTGAAGGGGAAGGAAGACAGAATGGCGTGCCCAAAAGCGAGGTTGTCATTTCAGACAGTGGTGAACTTACCATGTGACCGCCCTATTTATCTCATTTTTACATATAAATGCTAACTGTCAAGAATGGTGCTCTGTGCCGTCTCTCTTCTCTGTAAAATGACTTTATTTTATTGGTTTCCCTCTCCTAGGCACTCAGTGCATTATAAAAATACGCTTATTTTGCATGTTACCGTTGCGTCAATTCTAAAGTAATTCCGGTTCCCCGTCTTTCTTTTTGTTTCTCGTCATCCTATAAACATTCCATGGTCGTGGACTACGACCCTGGTATTTGCTCTTCATGTGGTTGCCACGTACACTTACAACATTTGATGACAAAATTCCCAAACTGTTCCAAGAATACCAAAACTCCAAAAATGTCTCCAACGTTCGATGCCATCACGAAGACAGCTAATTTGACATGAGTATGAACATGCAAACCCAGCTAAATTAGCGAGGGAAACTCAGATTTTCCGAAACCCAACATAATCAAAGTTTTCTGAACGTCATTTTCCAACTAATAGGCGCCAATGGATATCTTTATAAGCGAGGTACTGAACCTTCAACGGCAAATTACTGAACCAGCTTCTGTGATGCCTATAATATCAAGTCCCAGTATATTTGAACTCCGATAATAACTACAAGAACCATTCACTGGTTACATTCTAAGAATGGAATTTGTGGCGACATCTATGACATATCCAGCTAAATAACGTGCGCAGGTAACAGGGTGATTAACCAAAGGGGTTGGGGCTGCCAACAAAAATCTTTGAACACATCATGGCATAGCCGATACACTTCTACAGAACTTAACAAAACCCTAATTCCCAACTACTCGTGCCAAGCTACATAAATCCTTTTTACCACCCAAGAGAAGAGCTCAATCAACAACAAATCCATTTGAGGCCGTATCCTTTCCTTCGTTGAACTCATCTTTGTAATGGAGGTGACTACGATGATATCAAATTCAAAAACCGTGGATTCCCCCACCTTCAAACAAAAGCAATTATTCACCGTACGGAGCATAAGCACGAAATATGAGCAAAAGAAATATAAATACCTTATCAGGTTGGTGGATTCAACAGGTAAGTAGGTTATTCCACTCTAATCCTCCTTGTAAAGCAAAACAGAGCACTGAATAAGCATTATAGATCTTTCCCAAGACCAGTAGAAGAAGGGGAACCCCCATATAAAATAACATATATGGAACCAAACCTATGGGCGGTAAACTAACTCCCTAACTCATTTCTGTTTTTGGGTAACCGGCTGACATAACATTGGGGTATATAGAGTTAATCAACAGTACTGATTAATACTTACTAATAGTTAATTTAACATTAGATATGACATTTGATGTTTAGAAAGACAGAAAGAAATGTATAGAAATAGAGCCAGATATGACTAAAAAGTATCTCTTATCTCAATGACACCAAGGAAATATTAAATGAATGGAATTGGGACATGTATGGAAATATATTCAAATAGAGCCACTTTGAGGTTCCCTATGAAATGAGGCATGGGACAGAGCCAGAATGAAGAAGTTCCCAAAGTTACAAAGGAAGCTTCGAGCTCATATCCATTATGGGTTGAGAAATGAAATGAAATTCTAAGTTGATCCAAGTAACATTGCAAAGGCATAATAATAGTAGGGTCCCTCCAAACTGGATGAGAAGTTCTCCCCTCGTCCGGCTCTCTACAGGGGAATCTCCACTCACCAGGTCCCATAATTTTGAGAGAGGTTGACCTTCCCCTTCACTATGTATGGCCAATAAACTCCACACTTTACTTCCTCCAATCCCTCCAAGCTTCTATGCGAACAATCAAATTCCAAACAGACACACCACATATCTAAAATTAAGCAGGCATGAAAGCAGAACGAGTAGAAGATCCAGCGCCCTAAGAAAGCTTGCAGAGTAACCCAGCTTGGATCTTTTTCTTCAAATCAATCGTCCTTAAAACGGGATACCATATTTTTCAACTCCGTCGCTCGTTTCAAACATCCTAAGTTCAGACCGTATCCGCACAATGACATAGACATTAGCTGGACAACCTCACATATGCTTCTTTCCCCAACTTCCTCGCATAATCTAAGTACCATAAAAAACGAATACAAAAGCGTGGACTAAACAGAGCATACGTAACTCATTACTTTGGTCCATAACAAGAGTACCACACAGCCTTAAAAAAATATATCTATTCCCAATAGACTCTTACCAACAAGCGTATTGAACTGAACAAACGCTTACTCAGACAGACCGATAGTTTCAATTCCAAGCCAGTTAATAAATATAAATTAGATGTGAATTACAGTGGATTGTGGCAAGGGACGGAATTTCAGGCCTGGGGACTAGAGGTTTTGCCTTCGGAGCCGCCCTTGGCAGTGCGTTGATGGAACAAGGTGGAGAAATTGGAAGAGAGGTCGGAGTAGAGGGAGACGACCTTGGAGATGTTGCTGTTGATCTCTTGGATGAGGGCCACGTTCTTGACCATGTTGTCCGGGATTCTCGACTGGTGGTTCTCGTTCACTTGCTGGATCAGCGATCGGTTCCGATCCAGCACCGTCTGCACTTGCCGGAAACTCTGGTTAAAGGCATCCCACACCTCGCCGTCGCCGCTTTCGTCCGCCGATTCTCCGGTGGTAGTTAGGGTTTTCTTGTGGTTGGATGGGAGGTCCATACTCGACTCGGCGGCGGAGATGGAGGAATCGGGTGTGCTCATGTGCACGGAGAAGCTAAGCTGGAGCAGTCAGCAGGTGGATTATACGAGAGTTTCCGAACTGGAGAGGTTTGGTGGGTTTGGTTTTGGATGAGACAGGTGGGTGGAATGGGGAACTACCTTAACAACGCACAACATAAATATCTCAGAGGCAGGAAAAAGCGAAACCAATGTGTTGCCACGGCGGAAACTTTACCTCGTTCGTATCCGAAAATATCTCCCATGGGCCATGACATAAATATCTTCGGACCTCGAATAAAAATCCGCGCAGAAAATAAAATAAAATTATTCATCTATTTTTTAATCGCTATTATTTATATCATAATAATAATATTAAATAGAAATAATAATAAATAACATCTCACAAGATTAATATACACAAAATTCACTTCCGAAATTACCCACACCTTTCAACAGCCAAACAATTTAAAATGTATATATACCAATTATTTTATGATTATTTGGATTCCAAACCATATGGACTTTAAGGACTTATGTGAATGTTGAGATGTGATAAAAAATTTATAAATAGTACTTAAATAATTTATAAATAGTAATAAAATTATTCAAATTAAGATATTTTATGAAATTTTGAAAAAAAAGAATTTAATAAAAATATTATAAAGTTAAAATATTGTTATAATATAATTTTTTAATATTAATTTTATTTTAGAATTTGAAAAAATTGAGTGGTTTTTTATATTTTCTTTGAAATTTTAAAAAAATTGTAATAATTAAATAATGATTAAATAAAAAATTAAAGATTTAAAAGTGAAAAAGTGTTTATTTTTTAATATTGAGACAAGATAAATGACATGAGACCATCTTGCAATTAAACGAGGCCCAAGTGATTGTGCTACATGAAGTGCTTTAGTTATTATTTGGCAGCCGTCGTAGAAGAAGAAGAAGAAGAAGATTATGATAATATTCTCAAATAAAATTGGAGGAGAACCGATTTCTATGCAGCTTTTGGTTTTTAACATTGTAATGCTCAACTGAAATGGAATTCAGCGTTAAGAATTTCAGAGTTGGATCTATAGTCCATAAACTTTATACATAGAGGATCGTCTATCCGGGATTCTACAAACTAGTCCCACCGATTCTCCCAGTGGAAAAGTCCACTCCGAAGGATTCAAGGTTGTCTTTCCATCAGCAGCAACAAGATCATATGGCGAATCCTCTGCAAACTTGGTCGGTATAGATTTCCAGTGCAGACATGGCTCCCAGTCGGCTTCCTTGAGCACATTAGTATCTCCCCAACAACTATCTTGCTTCCTTCAATAAATGAACCCCATCTCTGGGAAAAAAAAGTAATAATAATTATAAAACTAGCACCAGCTCTTTTGACACTAGTTTCTACAGTCAAAACAGGGTCAACGCACCAAATAATTGTTTTAAGATGACACATCTCTAGGGAAGAATGTGAATGGAAGGGAAGTTGTTGAGTTTCAAGATCAAAAGGACTCTTCTCTCAAACACAAAAATATATCACTGCATAACATGAATGCATTAGGCATCTTCTGACAAACACAAGGAGGACGAAAAGGTTTTACTTAAAGCATAAGCTTTCAAAGAAGACCAAACGTAAAACTGTGATGACCTAAAGCCTGAAGGACATTCTTCACAATCCAATGGAAGAGGAGCTGGGGAGTTTCTTTTTCACTGTTATTAGTTTATTATTTTTTTATGCATCTAGAGCCGAGGAGTCCTCCGGATGTAATTACATAATATTGCATTTACCATGATTATAAGAAGTTCCACTGCCGCACTCAATTAACTATCAGTGAAAATGGACAGATGAGAAGACCTAAGGAATAAGACAGGAAGATGAATGATTTAGTTGTGAATGTGAAAATTAACGGTGTTTACAGAGGAAAAAAAAAAAAAAAGAAGATCCAGCAACTCGGCAAAGCAAACTTACGTGAAGCAAGCATCAATCCAATCATCTCTTTTCTGAAGTGCACTAAATAGATCAACAACTTTCACGCCCATTTCTTGACATAGCTTTATACAAGCTTCTGAGTAGCTTTGGCATAACTCATTTGTTCTGACTAGCTCATTGAAAAATTGACTGGTTTAAGACACAAACCCATGTTAAAATTAACACTAGCATTGAAAGCCCAGGAAAAAACATGTGAGATATCAATGAGAGCACCTTATGTTTTCGTGAATCTTGTGCTCATTGACAGGAGGACAACTTAAGAAAATGATGCTTGTTTTCTCTGAAAGGCTCTGGTTCAAATTTGCAATAGGATGTGCATCAGATACGGCAAAATTTAAGGATGATCAATGACACCATACACAACAGTAAAATAAAGATTATGGATATCAGTCACACGAGACAGGAGAAGATTTCATCTCATTCCATTGATATATATTATAAAGTTGAAACTAAATCACTTCTTCCCAGAGCAGTTTCCAGGAGCTGAAATAATATTTCAGTGGTTCCCAAGGATCAGATTGGGCGAGTTATTTGCTTCACACATGAAACATTGCAACATTGCATAAATTAGTAGGTGAAGAAAGTACCTGGAGATGAGTTGCAATCTTTCTCATGTTCTCAATATATTCAGGAAGTGGTACATGTGGGCCTAGGCCAGATGAGTGAGGCCCCATTGAATCATTACCACCGAAATAAACTATCACCAAAGAAGGCTGTAAAGCAGCATCCTAGAACCAAGAAATGTAATGTAGGGATTCAGAGCATAATTGAATGATAAAAACAACGGATGGCCTAATTAACGAAAGCTCTACTAATGTAGTTGGATTTTTTTTTTTTTTGATCGGCAAACAAAATTTTATTGATCAAAAAGGAGGCAAAAAGCCCAAGTATACAGGACATATACAAGAGTAGCGCCTATGTGTGCTAATTTAGAGATACAAGGAATTCATGAAAATACATGCTATGGAAATCAATTACAATCGACCAATGAAGCAAGGTATTGAAAAACAAATTTCTAATCTCTTCCATCGATCGCTCTTGATCTTCAAAGCTTCTTGTCTTCCTCTCCCTCCAAATGCACCACCATAGACATATAGTTATCATTTTTCATATGGATGCAATTTGAGAGTTGCCCCGAATGCCTCTCCATGAGGCTAGAAAGTCACATAACCTTTCCGACATCACCCAAGCTAAACCCAATCGGGCAAAAACTTCGCACCACAAGATCCTGGCAATCTCACGATGTAGTTAGAGATAGGCATTGGACTCGTCCCTCTTCTTGCACATATAACACCAGTCCATAACTATGATTCCACTTTTTCTCAGGTTGTCTATAGTAAGAATCTGCCCCAAAGAAACTGTCCAAACAAAAAAGGCTGCCTTTAGAGATGCCTTTGTCCTCCAGGTACTCTTCCATGGGAAAGAACGAGCTGAGGTGTTAGTTGGAAATCTGGCATCATATAGAAAAAGCATTTCCTCATGAATACCAATTTTTAAGGATATGTAGGGAGCTGTCACGATCAAAGCAAGGGCCACCAACAACAATGAACTATATATGTTCAACTAGAACCAACCTTCCACTGTCTCTATTAAATTATGAGGGACAACTATGGTCAGGAGAAGATGGAATATTAATTTAGCCCTCATAAGCAACAAGGGCGCCAAGAGTATGGGGGTCTGTGTACATATAGTCACTGAACTCCACGATTCTACTAATAAGCATCTGTGCGTTCATGCACATTCCAATATGGAATTACCCCACAGTTTCAAAAGTTAAAGGGAGATCAGCGGGTATACAGATGTACAGAGATATCTCATCCTATAAGGTCTATCCTTGGGTTTTCCTTGAAAAGGACAAAACTTTTACAAGAAAATCTCCACTTGCTTACACCATCTGAGCATTATTGATGTTTACTGCATTCCCAGAACCAAAAAAATAAAATAAACAAAAATAGGAACTACGATGTTTTACCAAAGTGCATCCGAGGTCTCGTTGTAAATAATATGATCACCTGAATACCTTATAAGGCAAAAGGAATTTTCCGCTAGAAGTATAATACCTTGGGAAAAACTTGATCAAGGACCTGGATAGCACGTCGTGAGTTCCACCCAAAATACCCTCGCAACACAATATCTGCCTACAGCGAATCATAAGATTGCCATACAACAATTATGATGCAAAATAATCAAGTTATTAGTAAGAGAGCCCACTGTAGATATAGACATAAGACCAACTACCTTTTTTTTTTTTTTTTGTAAGTAGAATGAAAATTTTATTGATACGAAGGAAGTAGGCGAAAAGCCCGTGCACACAGAAGTATACAAAAGAACACTTGAACATTCTAGGAACCACAAATTAAAGACAGAACATCATGAACACTAGTTTCATTAAGCACAATGGCTGAAAACCAAATCAATTAGGTGTGTACAAAAAAGTTCCGAAGTTCCTCCGCTCCCTATCTTCAAAGCATCGATCATTCATCTCCATCCAGATACACCATATAATGCACAATGGAACATAAGACCAACTGCTGATCAAGTACGCACTCACATGAGCACGCGAACTGGTTTTTTACTGAAAAACTGTAAATATTATTTACTTTCTCCCTCTCTCGTGACACAGGAAAATTCGTATACACCCAAAAATGAGCACGTGAAATGATAAATTGGATAAGCCTTGTCATGTGAACATGACATTTTCTTCTTTATTTGTTCTTTTTTAACATACCGGCCAGTTTATATCACAAGAAGTTCACGTATACTGGTATAATAAAAAAGATGGGCTTGGAAGGATATATAAAACATTTAGAAGCTTAATGTTTTAAGAAGTGAATTATGATCGGTAGGCATCTAAAACAGTAATATAAAGAGATGAGACAAAATTCAATAGATAGAGCTTACTGGGTTTGGTCCCGATTATCCCTCCCTAAAAAAATGTTATAAGAATGATACAAACTACTCCTTACAACGACCTTTGGAGATAATCTCGAATATTAATCACAAATAAGTAGAGATCCAAACTTGATAGAATCACAACATGGAAAGCAGCATTGAGTCCGACTACATGACCCCTTTCGGGAAAAAGTTATTGCTTTTTTAGGGCAAAATCTCGTAGTCGAAAGCAAAATACAAAAATATACTCAACAACCAACAAGCCTAAATTATTTTCATTAGTTACTATTCACCATCTCACACCTCACATCTTATAAAAAATATTCATATCTTATGAAAAACACCTCACACCCTATGAAAAAGTTATAGATTTGAGGTGTGAGAGTGAATAGTGACTGATACATAGCATTTATTTTTATATCTTGACGGATGAAAAAATTATTTCTCATCAACTACTATTCACCACCTCACACGTCCAACCTTATGAAAAACATCCTCATACCTTATAAAAAAATTATAAATATAAAATATAAAAATAAATAGTGATTAATACATAACATTTTTCTTTCC
Organism: Pterocarya stenoptera; assembly: GCA_003123785.1. NCBI lineage: Eukaryota > Viridiplantae > Streptophyta > Magnoliopsida > Fagales > Juglandaceae > Pterocarya > Pterocarya stenoptera. The sequence continues at coordinate 12,948 of QEOT01122296.1, read as the reverse complement.
AGTTAATTTTTGCTGTGTGTGCAGAAGACGAGTACAAGCCGAAAGGTCGAGATTGGAGCAGGCTGGACCCAGTGCAAGTTTTGGAGCAGTAAACAGGTAACGAAAGATACGGCCCATTAGTTTCATTCGCACGTTCCAAATATCATGTCATGATATTTGGCAGCTAGTGGTCGGCCTATCCAAAAATGAGGCCGGGCTTTTCCCATGATGTGCTGCATTTGTATTCTAGTTCACACGAGCTCAGCCCAAGACAACTGTTGGGGCCACCTTCTTCTGCCCAAACTCAACTTCACATATCCGATGAGTTTCAGCCGAGTCACAAATCGATCCAAGTAATGTTCGTTTTGACATAATAATAAATTAAAACTAATAATTATTTGTTTTTAAAACAACTTTAATTTTTCACATAAACTAGTCAAGCACTTCAGTTTGGTGGTTGAATTTCAAATTTCATTATTAATTACATATTGAAATTCAAAGCTCGTACAAAGCAATTGCTACATGTAAATTAACATAAACATCACGAGTTATTTGTCACCAATCACAATGGGATCCAACCAACCAAACCTCGGTCGCTTTTATTTTACAGACAAGATTGGCGTACTTCATGTTTAAAAACATGACGATAAAGGCTAAAGCAATAAAAGTTAGACATGTAAGGCTGATTGCTGGAGATGAAGATAATTTTTCTTTAATAATCGGATCCAAAATCCTACGCCAAACCACTTTAATTGGGTTTTAAAGTTGTCTATATAATGCTTTGACATCCCAGCTCACCCCCCAAAAGATGGATTTTGATTACCGACAAGTACGTGTCAAAAGCAACGCAGTTACCATTATTGATTCCATCCATCCAACGGTTTCTTTAAGTTCTTGAACCAAGCGTGGTCTGAAATCTGAACACGCCAAATGCAACTTTTGAGCAGATATATAGAGGGAAGAAATGCTCTAGAGCCCCCCAAATCACAACTTTCGGCTACATGATTTACGACCTGCGTAACAAAGTTTATGGATAAAAAGGGGAGTTATTCGAAAAAGATGACTCCTAAAAAGTACAGCAATATCTCAGATAAATAATTAAAAAAAAAAAAGTCGCGACCTGCGGGACTCAATAGTGACCTAGCTAACAGTGCTGCCTTCTGTTGATCGCATTCAAATGTTCATTATCATGACTCATGCTTTATAAAAAAATGTATGGCACATTCCTTTACACCAAAAATAAATAAATAAATAAAAGAGTTGGTTTCTAGAAAGAAATAAAAAACATGTAGCAATATTACTTTATTTATAAAACAAGATCAATCTGATCACGGTGTCCCGATTACTAGTCCGCGTGTAGTACGCGTGTTTGGATTGATGCAAGGGCCATCGATCCTTCTCCTATATCTAATAAGCAAAGGAAAGGAAGGAAGGGGGGGTGTCCTTCTCTCATTTTCATCTGTTTCTATACTCCAACACATAGTTTTCTGGTTGCTTGCGTGGTCAATACTACTTTACAGCTTAAAGACAAGTTTCCGCGTGTAGTGTCGTCGAATCCTAATATAACAATTTAAGTATCAATCAATGATTAGAAAATTGAAGATTTTAAAATATTTTAGATAATATTTAAAAAAAGAAGAAGAAGTTATTGAATTAATATTGCAATTTATAAATCTTTTGGAAATAATTCTCCCATTTAAAGAAAATTATTTATCTATTATCCAAAGTAATATTATTTATTATTCTATTAATTTCCATGATTTAATATAATATTTAATTATTAAAAATATTTATTATTTATTTATATATTTAATTAATTGATGGCGTAGTAATCCTAGATACGGGGAAAGAAAAGTATGGAATGAGGCAGCTATGTATGTGGGGCTCACAGGCCATGCATGATGTCTGTGCCGAGATTGGCCACGGCGTGCGTGACATTTGACGGCCGAAGGCGGCTTCAAATTAATAAACCCCAAAACATGCATGCACAATGTTATGAATCCACCCCCGTGGGGTTTGACAATAACAAAAAAAAAAAATGTATTTTACATTGGGATATATGGTCAATGCCGCCAAGCAACAGGTAGGCCGGGTTTATTTCTCAATCGTCGATCTAATTACCCATAAGTACTGTTTGGTCATACCTGTCTGAACCATTTACCTATAAAGAAATGAATCAAATGCATATTCGTACTTTTCTTCTAGATGTTTATGTCAAAGGCACCGACGACGTAATGGCATTTCTACCAATAACCCAAGAAAAATAAACCAATAATTTTCCGAAGTCACCCAACCATCCCTCAACTAACATAGAATTCGTCCCAACCCCAATCCTTTTTTATAACTGTTTTAGAAAATAATAAAAAATAATAATATTTACAGCGGTAAAATATATAAATATCATGTAATTTTTTTTAAAAAAATAAGTAAATGCAAGCTTACATGAAAAAAAAAATTTAATAATAAATTTTACTCTTTTTTCAAAATAATTGTACGATACTTACATACTCCACGACTGTATATATATAGCATCACTCAATGATAAAAACATAATAATTTTTACCATTATTTTATAATTCTGTTTTAAATAAAGTATTTTTTGTAAAGTATAATCGACTTAAGAGTATTATTGTTTTATAAAAATGTCAGTCATTGAAAAAAAAGTTTTAAAATAATTATTTCTGTATGGCTGTTTTTAATTTTCATTTTGACTAAAAAAAGCGAAAATGTGATCATCCTATGAATTTAATAAACTTGGGCTACTGTCATGCCATGCGTGGCATGTGAATATCTATTGGGAACGTGTGATATTACGCATTCAAAGAATTATAACGTAAACTACTTCGTAACCCTCTCGCCTTTTAATTAGACTGGAATTACAATCGTAGATGCCAAATGGTATTGTCTTTTCTGCTTGAAATTATCACTTGTCTTAAAATGCTAAGCTAATAGAAAGATATATATATTTAATTATTGCATTATATTCTTATAGATTTAAGGCTCAAATTTAAGATTATGTAAAATCACTACTTGTCTTAAAAGTAATATAAATAATACACTGATTTTGTGAAACCAACCGCCAAAGAATCTAAATATAAGTTATAACCATATTGAATACTTCATAATTGTGAAGTGTTTTAAAAAATATTAGCCAGAGAAAGAAGGTACAAAAAACAAATCACGAATGATTCATAAAGACAAATGTTGCATGTGATATCACATGCTCGGCTCCACCATAATATCCGCTTGATTGGTGGTAAATATTAAAAAACAGACCCGCATGCACCCGTTTATTTGATCATTATATATAAAATATTTATGGATTATTTGTTTGAAACTATATATAATAATAATATGATAAGATGGTATCATTATTCATTAAGTTTTAAGTTTTAATTTTTAAGCAATGTAAACTTTTAATCAACTTCATCTAATTGGTTGCTTTTTTAATAGCTACTTCCACGAACTGATGAATTCTTGTAACCTTCGATTCCTACAAATCACTCGTACAATCAAATAAGTAATAAAGTTTGTTAACTTGTTCATTGTTTTAAGTAAAATAAAATGTCATCCGACATTATTAACTTGAACTATATTTACGAAAGTATGTTTTGATTTGCACGTAATCTGGTGAAAACATACGAAAATAGAAGAGATTCCATGTCGTATTACCAATACGACAATCGAAAAAGGATGAATTATAGAGCTGATACCTCTACATTCTTTGAATCAGCTCTACAACGCCGTAAACCAAGAACCAAAAAATTGTTCTCAACGCTAAGGCGCACACCCAGACAATTATGTCCCGATAAATCAGTAAATCAACTTTCATTTTATTTAAAAAAGAAAAAGATGTCGTCGTTTGTCTTTTACAGACATGGTATTGCCGTTGGTGGAGAGAGAGAGAGAGAGAGAGAGAGGCAATGCCACTATTTGACCGGTGAAATTCATCGTGTAAAGTTCCAAAGTCCTCGTCATCACTTGTCGAGTGGAGAAGTCCAGTCAAAACATTGCACCTTGTCCTGCACCTTCCACCCTTCTCTGTCTCCCTTCCCTATTAAGTTTGAGCCTCTTTCCTTGGCACCCCCAAAAATCTTCTCATATAGTTTGAGCCTCTCTCAACTCGTCGTCCCTCTCCAAATCTTTCCTGTACAGTTCACTGCCTTTGATTTCCTCGTACAGTCAGGCACATATATAGCTAGCCTTCAATTGTAACAATCGAAAATTGTAACAGGGAGATATAGAAATGGGTTTCTCAAAGCCAAAGGATGAGAAATCAAAAAGGGTTTTGAGGGGTTTGAAGACTCTGTTCTTCTTGATCACCATGCTAATTTCTTTGCTGCTTTTCTCGGCACCGGTTCTCTTGGTTGTAGCGGATATGGTGCTTCCTTCGGCGCTTCTATCTACTTTTCATTCTTCTGCTCCTCTCTCTTTTCAGAATCTCTCTTCGCATTTCCAAGACTACGATTTTCGATACTCCCTCATCGATATACCTCTCATATCCTTCATCAGATCAGCAATCATAATCTGTAAGTATAGAAAAACGAAAATTTTGTAACAATCGTTTTTTACCCTTTTGGAACTAAAATAATTGATTTCCCCCCCGATATTCTTCCATTTTTCCAGGTGTTTATAGCTTGTGTGATGGGCCAAGGCTTTCACGGGGACCGTATTTGGGAATTACGACGATGTGTTCGGTGTTATCTCTAATGTTTGTATCGTTGAAAGCTGCGTATATGTTCGGCGTTTCGACCGCTCGAGGAGAATATGTTAGGACCACGGAAGTAGCGTTGTTCATATGCTCGCTGGTTCTGGCTGTTGGGCATATCATTGTGGCCTATAGAACAAGTTGCAGGGAGAGACGAAAGCTTCTGGTTTACAAAATCGACATTGAAGCAGTAAGTCTCTTCTCTATTCTCTAAACAGATGACTTGGAAATATAATCTGCGTTAATTATTACTAGGGGTGTAATTCTTTGATTAAGATTAGAAAAGTCTTTGATATATGAGTTGGTGGGTATCTGGCCCCACACCATTACAGATGAAAGAACAAATGAAATTTCTGCAATCTTTCAATGCAAGGTTTGAATTTTTGTTCTTCTGGAAGGCCAAAATTATAACATTAACCTAGAAAGAACGACCTTTTCTTAGTGGGATTCCTCGTTGGGTTGGACAAATTATGTCGAACTTTCAAGTAGATATCTCTTGAATGTTCACGATATATACTCTCTTGATTTTATTCTATATTCATTAAAGAAGATGACGATCTCTCGGTTATCACCTATGCTCGATTTCGTTTCATCGATGATTTTGTCCCGAATTCATGTGCGCAATCTCTACTTGAATTATTTAGTACTGCCTCTGCTGATGTGCTTGATTACCTTTTTTTTTTTTTGACAATTGATTACCTTCTTTCTTTCACGTATCCTTGAAGTTTTTTTGAGAGATTATTATCCTTACTTACTATTCGTTCTATTTGGGATGTGACTAGTTAATATCTTATACTCAGAAAAATAAAAGATCAAAAGAAAAAAGAAAAAAGATCAGCTAGTCTTAAATTGAGCTCGAAACATGTTATGCGTGTTTAAAATAAATAAGAAAGGCGTGGTCACATAATTATTATAATATTGAGAATTTGAGATTTGACTTATTCCTCCAGCCCCTCATGTTTATGTTCAGCGAATCTTAATGGTAGCCGCCCTTGGGGAACTAAACACCATGAGAGTATGTTACTATGTTGACCATGTGCCATTTTTGACAACATAGTCACAACCACTACTTTGAAAATAGAATACTATTGTTGTCTCATTTATTATTAATCTTTAACAGCTATATGTGACCGTTGATAATAAAGAATAATAATAATGTTGAAAGGATTTGAAATAACAGGTGTTATGTCATGTGCGCAGGTTTCAGCTTGCAAGAATGGGATTCTAAGGTATCAGAAGATTTTGCAAGAAAGAAAGGGTGAAGTGAACCTAACAATGAAGCAGATATCATTATGATATGTTTTTTCATATAAAATCTTCAGAGGCGTGAGATTTCAGGTAATATTTTAAAACTGGTTTTTGAACTAAATTTCATCAAAACCTATGTCCATGTGCTACCACCGAACCCACATTTGACTTCTTAATCTATTATGTCTCACCAACTTCCAGTAACCAACCAACTGTCGCCTTATGCCTCGTGTTTTTTTTGGTACAGGCTCGTTCATTCGAGGAAAACCAGGCGCTCCTGGAGATCGAACATGTGGGAAACTAACCATCGGCTATACTGTAGTAAACATGGGTTGGATAAGTTTTATTTGTCACTGTAGAGACTGGCTGGCTGGCTATGATGTCGGCATGTCTGTCTAACTTATAGTTGTCCTCTCTCTTTCGAGAGATGTATGTATACTCAATATTTGTACATGAAAATCTAAGGGTGAAAGAATTGGCCGAAGGCTTTCTTCTGAACCGTACAATATATCGACATTATTCTTTGATACTTAAATGAAGAGTACCATCTCTCAAGGAATTAAAGAGTGAGCCATCTCTGAGTCACTGCATCGAGGTTTCCTGTAAATTCAGCGCATGGATCTTAACGCAGTATTATCCAAAATGCAGCGCATTCAAACAAGCGTAGGCCTCTGCAAAAACAGGGGATCAGTTCAGTTGTACGGCCAGCCAATGAAGAAAATTAATTCCTCCCAAGAAAGGGAAAAAAAGAAAAAAAAAAAAAAGTAGCAAAAGCAAATGAATTCTTCGTGGTCATGGTCAAAAGAGGCCGGTGGTGCAGTTCAATTTTTCCTCCTCAGGGGTTTTAAGCGGCTTGTTCTGTTTCCATTGACAGACACGAACAAGATTGTAAAAATTTTAGACCTCGTTTATTTTTATAGATGAGATAAGATGAGATGAGATTTCTTGAGATATGTGTGAATAGTATTGAGATATGTTTAGATAAGATGAGAAATGTATTTATTTATAGAGATGAGATGAAATTAATTTGACTTTTTTTAAAGTATTTATTATAATGGGACCCACAACATAATTATATTATTTTATTCTAACGTGAAGCCTGTGAGCGACTACACTTCCAGCAGCATACACTGCACCTCCACAGCATCACCGTGCACCTCCACAGTATCATCTTGAGCATCTACTCAGCCTCGCCACAGCCATGGACGATGCTGCAACTCACCCACGCCGCATGCCCAGTAGCACGTTGCAACTACAACCTGCACCACTCTATGCAGCACCTCTGAAAAAACACAACGAATACACACCTACCAGCCATGCACGCTACACCACCCAGCAGCACCACCATGCATTGCAACTCAACATCTCAATCACTCAAGACCAGCAACTGCACCTGCAACCCGTTCGCCTATAGCTTCCCACTGCCCAAAGCTTCTTCCTCCTCCTCCTTTGTTTTTCTACGCCAAAACAGAGCAATTAAAAAGCCGCACATCTCCTCCATCTTGGACTGCCTCCATCCTTGCATCGCTACGGAGCCATGAAGCCGAAGCTCGGATAGCATCACCACTACCTCCGTCTCCCCTTCTCACTTAACACTCTCTTCCCTACCTCACGATTGCGCTATCTCGACTCTATCTATCTCTCCTATTAAAAATGGCCTCACACACATAAATGAAGAAGCCTAGAATGAGGAAGACGGAAATACAAAAAAATAAAAAAGGAAGAAGAAGAAAATGAAAACGCAAGGAACAAAAGAAATATTTTTTTTTAAAAAAAAAGAGAGAGAGAATGAGAGATTAGAAGTAACTCATGCGGAAGATTGGGCAAAAATGCAAAAGTGATGCAGTTTCGAGGGTTTCTGCTGTCCAGTGCAACGCGAGAGAGAAGAGAGAGCTGAGAGAGACAAGAGAGCTGAGGCAAATGAGAGAGTGCAAAGCACTGTTTCTGTCAATACTTTGAGATGAACAGTACATAAAACTCTGAAATCAAGTGAGAAACTATGTTTATTTTGATAAAACCTTTCAAAGTATAAAAACTCTGAGATGTTTTCAAAGTTTTCAGTTTTAGTTCAGAAAACAAACGAGCTTACAGAAGCTTTGATAGCCACTTTTATTATAGTTTATGAGGGCTTTAAACATGAACCCTTCACTAATATGGAATTAATTTCTGACAAAATAATAATATACCTAATTCTGTTTTTGTTGGTTGTCCATGGATTATAACATTTACATTTATAGGTTTAAATGCAAATTTATTATTTAAAAAATAGTATTTAAAAATCCAAGAAAATTGCAAGTCATGCTTCCATACTCGAGAAAATCAATCAAGGGTATAATTTGAATCGCTTATCATCACTATAAAAAAATTTATACCTCACGAGTAATGAAATTCTATTCACCAACTTCATACACTCAATCCAAAATCTTGCCTTTAAATATATGACATTCTCGTCAAAACATACGAGAAGTTTCTCATTTTGAAATATGAAAATCTATTCAACTGAGGGTATTGCTATATTTGCGGCATCTAGAACATGCCAGCCGACAAGAGAGACGAGCAGTAACCCACTTTTCCAAAATTCAACTCATAAAAATGGATTAAATGAAAGTCTGACTTTAGTGTTGAGTATTCGTCTGTGAAAAAGAAAGTTACTGATTTTTTTTAATTTCACTGTATTATTCTTTAGATACAAGGATTTGGTTATAAACTTTGAGAAATTAAAAAAAATAAAAAAGTTTAAAATACAAAGAATATTACTGTAAATAAATAAAGTTTTAAAAATAATATTTGTTCATATATATATATATATATAAATAAAAGTATGCTAGCGTTTGCTAGGTTTTCTCTACCGTTTCCTGGAAACAAATTCCAACAGTCAGTGCGGGCTCATAGCGGAAGCATATCAAAAGAGTGAGCGAGAGAGGGAGAGCGTGAGAGAGATTGGGGGAAACCAAATGAGGTTCAATTTCGACTTGTACGATTCCGATATAGTGCAAAGGCGTTCCGTCACGCCCAAAGACGAAGTGCAATGGGTTCCCCTCCACGACCACCCCGTCTTCACCTCCACCGCCGCCCATCCGTCTATCGCCTCGTTTCCTGGGAACCTGGTGGCATGGGACGGTGCCTCCCGACTCTACTTCTGGGACTCCCACAACAATTGTCTCCATCGCATCTCTATTCGCCTGGGCGAGCCCGAACCCACTTCTGTTCTTGCTGCTTCGCCCTCTAAGGTTCTCTCTCCCTCCCTCTCCTCTCCCTCTAATTTACAATTTTTACGCTCTTTTCCCCTGCTTTGCCAGTAAATGAAAGGTATAACTCAATGTGGTTTAAAATTTGATCTTCGTTTAGTTCTATATGTTTTTGCGGTAGTATTGCAGCCCAACTTGAGTGTCTGGGAAGTTGGGATAAATTCTTGAAGAGTTGAGTTGAGAATCATCGTTTTGGTTCTAAAATTGGCTTAGTATTATCCCATGAGCTAAGCAAGCAAAAAGGCTTTGAAAGTTGGCCTCTTTTATTTTTATTTTGAACCCCTTCTTCTCCTCATGCTCGAATGCTACATTCAATTCAGTTTCATTTTTAGCTTGAAGTGCTTCGCTAATAATATCATCGATTAATAGGTATTGCAAGCAGATATGGAGCTCAACTTTGTAGTTCATAAAATCTCCATCAATAGGAATGGATCGGCACTACTGCTTGCCGGTTCAGAGCGTTTATACATCATGTACCTCTATGGGCATAATTCGTCTGAAGAGAATACAATAATTTGCAGGTACTAGCAACATGATGCCACTTTTTTTCACATTTTCTGCATGTGGAGTGGGGGCGTCTCTGGAAGCAACACCTGGTGAAATGTGACTTACTCTGGCTGACTGGTGACTGAATTTTATTTTCGCATCCAAGTTGGGGTGCACTTCTCTGTAGAATACAAACTTTTAAACCCTTC
>QEOT01122295.1:6635-25094 GCA_003123785.1 Pterocarya stenoptera | reverse complement strand
GGCAGCCACGTTTTTTTTCCCGTGAACTTTGCGATTTCTTGTCTCAACTCTTCACATTCTTTACCCAGTCGAACGAGAACAATATACTCTTTGATATCGGTTTACGCGTCTAGCTTCCCTGCCAATTAAAATCTGAGCTTTAGAACTTGGGAAGAAAGAAAACAAATGGACAATAAAGACCCAGGCCAGAGGCGTTTGTCTGTAGGGCGAGACTATTACTTTAGAGTTGAATCTGGAGAACCATTCATCCAGGAAGATGGGTTCTCCATGTACTTGTTCATGGCGTCACGTGTCACTAATCAGCACATTAGACGGTGCTGGTACAGTAACTCTATCTCTATCTTTGTCCTCTATCTTGAAAAATCACCGCAACTTTATATTACCTGAAACAAGTCCTTTAATATTTTTTTTAATAATATTATATGCTAATTGGTTTATCTAATCCAAACAAATAAATATACAACATCAAAATGTTCATGTGCATGTCATTCGAAAATCTTGTCGGAAACTCATATTTTCTATTTTTAAACCACCTTCTCCTTTGTGTTCAGCAGGTTTTTGAATCTCGAAACCCTATTTTGTTAGTTGCTTAGAAAAACAAAAAAAATCTTTAATCTTTTTGTTTTTTGTTATATTTATTCATTATTGTTTCTGCATATGGTTGGAAGTGGTGATCGATCGAGCATGTTTTTTTTATGGTTCATTTCGGCTTTAATTAGTTGGAAACGTAGGAATATGTTTGGTGGCTGAAATGACTCCAAAACACAATTCAAACTGATCATTTTCGTGCGGTTGTTTCGGACTTCGTTTGCAATAAGGAAAATTTAGTAGGCTTGTCATTTTCGACAGCCCTCAAAATGTTCACGCCAAAATCAGATATAGATATGCTTTGGACCAGTGTTCTATTCCATCTTGTCTTTGTTATATGTTGATGTCCTCGCTCTCTTTTGCATTTTTCTACTCAATTTAGTTCCCAAAACAAAATAAATATGACCCATGACTCCCAACGTTGTCACCATCTCCAGAACCCAACCATCCAAATGTATGACTTGGGAGAAGCAGCAATTGACTTTTACGCTATTTACTTACCCAAAGACTCCAACATTAAATTCCAATCATTTGGTTGAAACTTGAACAAAACGTGAACAAGAGAGATGCCACGTGTATATATATATGCATATTGTACGTAGATATACAAGTAAATCAGACCTACCAAACATATTATTTGGTAGATAAAACCCTTATTATTCACCATGGATGATGCACATTGAAAATGCGTACGGGTCATGTTTTCTGCCAAGACAATTTTCTTCCACATCCAACTATCTCTCGTAATTCAGGCAAGTTTGGTGGTCTTAGGATGGTCGGTCTGGATTTTTAGGACTAAAACAATGACAGCTAAAAAAAGTAACTTCTCTTCAACTAATTATTGCTATATATTAATTCATATATATAAAAATATAAATATTAAAAGCATATCCATAACTAATCTGTTGTGAGAGAGGATGAGAACATTCACTTAAAATGTGCTTTATAATTTTGCACCCTACAAAGGCCGAGTTCATATGGGCCGGGAATTCAGGGACCGTAAAACAGCTCCAAACTTAACGGTCAAAATAATATAGCCGTTGAGAATGAATGCTATCTTTCACATTTTCACAAGATTTCTGACAACATCCATCCCACTGAATTATTATGTATTATAAATACTTAGGTTATTATGAGCATAAAGAGAAGCGCAAGTGAAGTGATTGCTTACTAAATGTACCCCAACTTTAATACATAATTCAGCATCTCCGCATTAACTCAGTTTTTTTGGGTAAATAATCGAATTTGCAGTATCTCATGAACCATGGTAGGTGACCCATCCGACGCTGAATTATAAATGTATTTATTGTTCTTGACTAAAGATAATAATGTATTTATATATTCATATTATGTATAGTCTCCTATCTAAGAAACATACAAATATCGTTTATTTGAATTTGAATAATATTTTATATAAATCTCACACAGTCTATCTTAACATTAATCTTTAAATTTTGCATGTGTTTATAGCAAAACTATTGTTCTCATCTTAGCTTTTCAGCTATATTTTAATTTTTGTTAATCATACCGATCGATTAGCATGATTGAGCTCATCAGATTCAAGTAGATCAAATAAATGAGATCAAGCTCTATCCATCACCGTATTCATATTTTTCACTAAGCAACGTGGCCAAATGCAATGGAATCCGAATTGCGAGAGTGCCACATGTTCAAAAGCTGACGTGACAACCTGCCTACTCGTCATCTCCAGATCACGTATTCATCCACATGGAAAGGCCAAAGGGCCCCACCCGCACCTTATTTTACCGCATCTGGTCCGCGAACTCATTATAAAATGCCTTTACTGCAAGCAATCCATCCATAGCTTCTAATAAAAAAAGCCTTTTCTCCTTTATCTGACGGCCCACGTTTCACCACCTTCCCCTCTGTTCCATTCTCCTTTATGAGTAGCATTTTTCTTATAAATATCCCTCGTTTAGGTAGCACTTGCAAGTTCTCGCCACTCATTGGATTTCTTTCGAGGCTTCGACTCACTCTCGAACATCGCCGGAACAAATGGCGCACATCTCAGCGAGTTCAAGCAATAACTGGACCCTTTCTCTTAAGCTTGTTTTGACCTCTACCATTGTGTTATCCCTAGCTGCGATGTTGAAGCTTTCGCTTCCAGTGGTATCGGATTTCGTAGCCTATGAAATCCCTTCCATTTCGAGCTGTGTGTTGTCATGGCTGAGGCCTCCGTACCTCTATATCGTCATCAACTTCATCATCGTCAGCATCGTCGCCTCCTCCAAGCTCCAGCAGAAACACGATTATCTGATGCCTGATATGCCGGTTGGTCAACCACCTCCGACAAAGGTCTCCGGGATTGTACCGGATTACACTGTTATTTACGGAGATGGCGTCATTTTGAGTGAATACGGCTACGTCGGGCAGAAGGTTTCGATTTCTGAGGAGCTGGTAATGGATACGGAGAGTGTGTGGGGACGAGTGGATCCGAAGAAGGCCGTGAGCGATGAGATGTTGGCGAACAGGGGCGATGAGGCCGGGGAGCTGGAGAGGAAAGATTCTTTGGAGGTTTTGTTTTCGAGTAAAGAGAGAGAGAAACCGCCGGTTTCTGCCAAATTCGCTCATCGAAAGCCTCTGAAAGCCAATCCTGAAGGTATTCTGATTTCTCTCCCTCTAACTTTTTATCCTTTTCAAAGATTCTCTTGTTAATGCAAATGGTCGAATGTGAATATGACCGTTGTATTTCGGATCCCAAAAAAAAAAAAAAAAAGGAGAGGGAAGATGAGTGAATATGACCGTTGTATTTGGTATTTTAGGGAGTAACTCCGGCGGTTCAATGGTAATAATTACCCTCGCGTTATGAAATAGAATTATAGCAAAATGAATAAAATTGAAAAATTCAAACTCAACGTTATGAAATGTCTAAATTAGACTCATATGATTTGAAAAGGTAGAGTTGAGTTGAGTTTTCTTGATTCATTTTGCAGCGGGGAAGGTTTTGAGAGTGTCGAAGCCGAAGAGGCAGGAGACGCTGGAGAACACGTGGAAGACGATAACGGAGGGCCGCGCCATGCCGTTAACGAGGCACTTGAAGAAGTCGGAGACGTGGGACTCGTACGTGCAGCGCAACCAGCCTGCGGACGAGAACACACCTCCAAAGATGAAGAAATCCGAGACATTCACCGACCGAAGTGCCAACTCGCCGCTGAGTCCGTCGCCTTGCTCGGGGCGACTGAAGAGGGAACCGTCACCGAGTCAGGACGAGTTAAATAGGCGAGTGGAGGCGTTCATCAAGAAGTTTAACGAGGAAATGAGGTTGCAGAGACAGGAATCCTTGAATCAGTACCATGAGATGATACGCCGCGGTGCCCACTGACACTTTTTTGGTTTTCTGGGCAATTTGGTAGAATGATAATTTGCCGACCTAGTGCTAGTGAGACTTCGATGATTTGAAGTGAGGCCTGTAAAGGCAGAAATCATGAATTTGTTGATTTCCCAAATTTTATTTGGGTAAAAAAATTCAAGGGATATTCGGGACAGCAAGAGAGTCGGAGACTAGTGGGCCTGAATTGTGAAGCCGCTTGCCCCTTTCGGAAGTAGTGATTTAGATTTGAGTCAGGGATGTGGGGTGTAATGAGTCGTGGATATTGCATTTTCATTGGCAAAAGTTGTTCGAAGCTTTGAATACTACTGTTAAAACTCATCCAGACCTTTGAAACTAAGAATTTTTAAAAAGGCAGTATATATAAATAAACGTTTGCCCTTTGAAACTAAGAATTTTTAAAAAGGCAAAAACTGATCAAAATGATTAATGTCCAAAATTCTCACTCCCTTAATACAAGTAGAAATAGAAAGATCAGCTCTTCATGTCATATTTTACGGCCTAGGCAACTCTACGCTGTTAGGCTCGAACTTGGTTCCTGCTAAGGTGGAGAATGGGGTGTTCGGGGGCCATGGTACCTCCAATACTCAAGTTGGTTTCAGTGTAGGAGATGAAGAGAGAAATACTTGCTTAAGGAGAATGATAGTATAAGTATATAAGAGTGCGAACATTCTTCCTTGTTGTGGGAGGGGGTATTTATAACTGGTTGGCTGATCCTCATGATGGGGTAGTGGACGTGTCGTTCTGTACGGGGTCAGGTGTCCTTGCCACTTACCTACTGCGCCTCAAACCAGTCATACCTGATTATGGCTGTCCCTGACACTCCAAGAGGCACGACGTGGCGTGTCAAGCCTTGGGATGCATTAAATGCGACGTGGCTCCCTTTCCTGGCGTGGCCTCCCGTCTCATTAATGCGGCGTGACTTCGGTTAGGCACGTCCCCCTCTCTACCCAGTCTGGCGCCGGGATTCAAATTCAAGGGATGTCTCTCAATGACAGCCAATAAGGGCGTCAGACTGTTCTGTTCCTTATCCTCTCGTAAGTGTACCATGTCTGATGTCATATCTCTTCTTGGGCTTCTTAGGCTGACTCGACCCAGTCCAGCCCAGCCAAGACCTTATCCTTGGGCCCAGGCTCGGCCATGGGGATTATTCCATATTCTATAATCCCCTCACAGTACCCCACAAATTTCTAACGTACATGTGATATGAGAATTGAAAAGATCCCTTCTTCTCCCGTCGTTAATGTGCGCGAATTCTTATACTCTTGTTGTCTTCCCAGCTTCCAGACCGCCAAGTTTTGAAGGTGTTTTCTGTGTCCTGATCCACGTATTGGCTCGTGCTCGTCATGCGCATTGCATGATTTCTCCCTTGTCTACGCAGCCTTGCGCCGTTTAGACTCCCTGAGGCCACTTGCCCACATCATTCAATGCCGGTGTCGCCTTGATTTTAGCAGCTTTTATAACTCTTGACGATTGGACTAGGCAATTTGACTTCCCGAGGATGCATCGGTTCAGGGGGCTCAGAATGACCCCGTAACACCTTGGTTTATGCGTGCAGTGTCGACCACATTCCCTTCTGGCAGCTACTGGTGTCATCCTGTCATTGCCAACGAACGAACGTTTCACTTTCCCTTGGACTGTCACGTCTGTTGGTCTTCTGAGCCGCTGTCACGCCCTTTCGTCTTTCGAGCCGCTGTTGCTTCGTTGTCTACCGAACACCAACTGTCACCTACCCCCCACTATTTAAACCTTCCTTCCTCATTTGATTCCCCAATTTCAACCTCCAAGCACCCGAAACTCTCTCGATCTCTTTTCTTCAAGCCTTCCTTCATTTTTTGAGATTGTATGTTCTTCCCCATTTCCTTCGCAACTTCTTTCATGGTTACTTCCAATGAACACGAAGGTCGGGTCCTTTCCTTTGTCAGGAGGAATTGGGAGTCGTCTGTCACTGTCGACGATCTGCGAGCGTGGCAGAGGTCTTACAACATCCCCTCTAAGGTGGTTATGGAGATTCCCGGCCTCTGTGTTCATGCCATGGATGCCAATGGGATGGCAACCAGCTTGGCCTATTCCCGTTGATGTTTTCCAGTGAGTTACGACCATCGTTTTGCCGTTCGATCCGAGACATCCGACATCCTGGATTTCTTGAAGTTAGCCCCCGCGCAACTCCACCCTAACACCTGTGTGGTGAGTTGCATAGTTTTTCATCAGGTGCTGAGTGAGGGCTCTAAAGACTATCCCGACTTGACTGCTCGAAAATTCTTGTCGGTCTACAGGATCCTCCAGTTTGATGGGAGCTTGTGTAGTTTCCAGGCCTGAGCTGTCGAGAAGTGTTTTGTCACGCTGAGAAGGCGCTTTTCTTCTATTAAGGAATGACAACAACACTTTTTCTTTGTCTCAAGCTGGGAGTATCTCGAGGGAGAGCAAGTTCACCAAGAATTTTCAGTTTGGGCCGCCTGGGCCAACGTGCCAAAGAGTTAGGCTCTCTAGATCAAATTGTTTAAGAAATAAGAGTTCTGGGTGGCTATTGTTTTATCTTGGGTGGCCGCCCACCCCACTGTGTTTGAGATGGACATGCTCATTACAGACGCGAACATCAGGTGTCACCTGCTTCTCCACGACCGATCCTTTGTGCTCAGTCGGGAGTTTTTGGTTGTTTCCCACTCTTCTCCCACCAGAAAGTGCCGGTCTTCTCCTCCCTCAAGGGATGATCGGGGCAAGCAGCATCAGGCTGAAGATAGTGATGCTGGGATCATTCCCAAGTCGAGGGCTCGAGGCCCTCGTTCCCACCCCAGCTCTTCTTGTCCATTTCCATCGTCTTCCTCTCGTGGAGCCCTTGCAAGTTCATCATGACGGCCTCCATTGGGGTCTCCCTTTAGCGAGTTCAGCACCGCTCCTCATTCGGTTTCGTTGGGGCCTCCTCATGGAGCTTCCTGCAACCCGCTTTACCCTGTGTCGCTAGGGCCTGCCCAAGGTACCTTTTGCAACACTCATTCTCCATCTGTTGTGAGCTCCTCCCAGCAAGATCGGCCCTGCTCTCTCATCAAGTACCGTAAAGGCTATTCTAATTGGCGTGAGAAAAATTGCATTCTTGAAGCCTTGAATACAACACGAAAAAAATTCGTTGAGTCTAGTTTGGCAAGGTACTAAAAATGGTTATTATATTGTTAAGTCTGATTACCACTCAACAATGAATTTATTTATTGAAAAGGACAAAGCTGAAAGTTCATGTGTTGCTGAGTGGAAATTATTTTGAAAAATTTTTTGGAATCTGAATTTGCTGAATAAGGTGAAAAATTTTGGGTGGAGGGCGCGTAAGGAAAGACTTCCTACAAGGCAGAATATGGATCCTTATTTAAGAATTCGGGAGAATCTGGTATAGGGGTTATTTTACAAGATTCTCAAGGTTCGGTTTTGTTGGCTTCAAGTAGAAAGGAACTGGGTGCCTTTGAAGTTACTAACATTGAAGCTTTGGCTGTACTTCAAGGGTTACAACTCATTTGGCATTTGGGTATTGACTTATTTAATCTTAGAGGGGAACTCTATTTCAACAATTGAAGCTATTTGTTCTTAGGATCACAATTTATCTAGACAGGGAGCCGTGATTGCATAGATTCAAATTATTTTGAGTCGATTTGAAGAGGTTGAGGTGACTCGTGGGTAGCCAAGGGAATGAGACGGCTCACCTACAACATACTAATTTTGTGGACGATACTGTTCAACAGTGGCATCAATGTCCTGGATTTATTTATAATTGTGTTATTTTAGATGCCGCTTTGTAAATGCTATGCTCTTGCATTATGTTCTTCTGCACTTGTTACAGTATGAATGCAATTTGATGTTATTATTAAAAAAAAATATGAAGTCGTTGAGATTAGAATCTCAGCTAATAAACAGAGGGGAAAAATAGAATATTAAGAAAGATGAACACGCGACAGTTTGTGATTAAGCCACGTGTTTTTCATTAATATTGATGGATGAAAAAGTTGACAGAAGAAACTTATAATATCTAAATAAGTGAAATCACAATATGTTAATTCTATAAAAAAAAACATATGAAGTTAATCCAAAGTCAAAAATATATATATTTATATAATATAATGGCTGTGTGACCAAATTGACCTAAATATAAAATTTGTCCATATGATTTATCTCAAAATCAAATTGCTCAAAGCCTCAATCTGTCGTTTGTAATTGAATTATTTTAATAAAGATAAATTCTTTTGGTCTTTTGGGCAATTAATAAGTTGCTGTTTGGTGCCTTGTAGGTGATTAATAGAGAGAAACGCTTTTAGCCCACAAAGTGAGGTTAAGAAATTGGTTGGAACCGCATTCTACATGCTTGCTTGCTTAATTGACAGAGCTAGCTGTGCGTCGGTTGATCAAGATGTTTGGGTACGGAGTGGTGGTATATTTTTTAAGGCTCGTGCTAGAGCTACCGAGAGTAGCTTCCGAGGACTCTACCGAAGTGAAATGCTATTTTTTTTTTTCCAAGTACTTTTTATAAAAATTTAAACATTTAAAAAAATTTCACAAATTCATTTAAAAGTACTTTATAAACAATTTAGTAAAAATAAAATAAAATAAAATGAGAATGTATGACCTTTCTGACGATATTCCTATATCATTTCCAAATTTTCAAACAACTCTACAACTTAGCTACAATTTTATATATAAAAAAAATGTTTTTTCCACTTTAATTCAAAAATATTGTCCTAGCAACGGTTCAAAGTACATGAAAAAAAACTATCTTTTAATACCTAGGCCTTGTTTGGTTACATTAGGGGTAGGCAGCAAGGGCTTGTACCGTGCTATCCTGCCCTTGTCCTTCCCGCCATCCAAGGAGAAGGACTAGTAGAGGCGAAGGACGGGATGACCCGAGCGGGGTCTTGCCCCACCCCCCACTCCTTTCCACATATAAAAAAAAAATTATATTTATATATATAAATAAATATGTTGTATGTAGATATATACAATTTATTAAGTACTTGAAATTGTATTTAAATTATTGCCTTAACCTTCTAGACCAACCTTTATATAGGAAGTTAAGACAATATAAATGTTAGCCTACGAGGTCAAGAAAATTCAAAATATAACTCTAATGAGTTTAAGTTCTTTTTGTATTTATAAATTTTAATTATTTTTTAGATTCAATAAATTAGCCTAGGCAGGGCAAGGTAAAAAATGCCATCCCTCGCATGGTGCTGGGAAGGGTCCCCCCTCTTCGCATCATGCGGGTAGCACCCCTAGGTTACATATATGAGATGATATGAGATGAAAAATTTGTAACTAATAGTGAGATAATTTGTGGATAGTAGTGAAATAATTTGAATTAAAATTTTTATAATATTTTGGGAAAGAAAAGAAAAAAAATTGAATAAAAAATTATAAAATTAAAATATGGTTAGAATATAATTTTTGTTTTGACATTTGAAAATGTTGAATTATTTTGGATAATGCTAGGGTGCCTACCAAATGTGCACACTAGTACAAATGAGCTTTTTTTTTTTTCCCTTTTTTTTTAATCATTTTTTAAACATCCTTAGCCATTAAGAAAAAAAATAAAATGTATATTTAAATTCAAAATAGTCACTTTCTTAACCATTAAGAAAAAAATAAAAAATAATAAAATATGAGTGGGCACATTTGGTAGTCATACTATCATTTTCCATTATTCTTTGTATTTTGCTTAGAAGTTTGTAAAAATTGTAATAATTAAGTAATAGCTAGATGAAAAAGTTAAAATTCAAAAGTTTGCAATTGAAAAACGTTTGTATTTAAATGTTGTTTGGATATTTAGATAAGATGAGATAATTATTATTATATCATTATCCTTTTTCAAAAAGTTATCTATTATTCTATTATCAAGTCAATGTGTAGAGCGTATCATCCACAACTTAAATGGTAAGATTTGATTTGTACTATTTAAATTTTAAAATTTATCTTTTAAATCAAATTATGTAATATAAGTACTTTATTATGTGTGATTTTAAACACTAACTTAATTATATAATTTTGAAAAATGATAAACTTAGAATTAGTTAATAAATATTTGATCATTTTTTTTTTTTTTAAAGAGTTCGATAAAAGTGAAATTATTTTTTAAAAAAAATATCACAATTATATTGATTGATTATGAGAATTGTAAAATAGTTATAAACGCATCCTATAATTATCCATCATTATCGATTTTCTTTATTGAAACTATACAGCTTGTTGGGACCAAAATGTGGCGCGCTACGGCGCTAGGCTCTAGCTACTCTTCTTTTTTTTGTTTCTTTTCTTTTTATAAACCTAGCTACTCTTCTTTTAAAAAGTTACTGGACTGCTTAAAATATGTATGGAGTTGAGGATAGTTTGACTTTTATATCCAAAAATAGAAACAAATTTAAGAAAGTTAGCGGCGCGCTAGGCTCTAGATACTCTTCTTTTAAATATGTATGGAGTTGAGAGGATACACGTATTAATTACGTTTGACTTTTATATCCAAAAATATAAACATATTTAAGAGAGTTAGGCTGGTTGGATTTGTTACGTAAAATCAAATTATTTTATTTTATATAATTATTTTATATTTTTATATAAAATATAATAAATAATTTATTTTTAAAAATTATAAAATAAAAATAATATTAAAAAATAATATCATAAAAATATTTTATTTAACTTTCAACAAAACATCTCATCTCATATGTCTGATTCAATCAAAAAAACCATATTCCAAGACTGATCAATAAGACTATCGATTCGATTGGATCCGATCCAGATTAAACTATTCACTCTATTAGATTTTTTCAATTTGGATAGATTTTCTTGCAGGCCTACCTCCAATACATTTTTAGACCTCATTTAAAAAATAAAAATATTTCATCTCATCTTTTCATTAAATTTTTATTTTATCTCCTTGTCCAAACCGCACTTAAATGTTTTCTGACCAAACCGATTTTATTGCAGCCCTACCTCCAGTACATTTTTAGATTTTTTGTCCATACATCCGCCCTATGGCGGCCTCCAATACATCTTACAAATATGACATGACTGGTTCTAAGGGTTTTCTGATTGAAGCTTTAAATAGAATTAATCTTTGCATCAGCCTACACACCACACACCATAACTTTTTTTATTTTTTTTAATTTGTTTTTCTTATTAAATGTGTATTATATGGATGATGAATAAAAAAATATAAATATTTCAAGAAGAGTAAAATAAAAAAAAAATTAAAAAATAATAAAAAATACATTGGTATGTGGTGTGTAGGCTTATGCATAGCAATGCTCCTTTAAATATACCCAAAATGGTTTCTTACAATGACAATCTTATCCCTTTTTTGGAAAATAAATGATAAAAATGCATGGGTTTGGCCCCGTATAATCGAGTATATTTGTGATCTAAACTGTAATATGTAATTTTAGATGAAGCTTGAAAAAAAATGAATTGTTTGTTAGTGCTATTTTATTTTGTAAATACTCCTCTGTCATGAACTCCTTGGAATTTGTCTTTATAAGAAATTAGCCCTAAAGGGTACCCAAAATAATAATAAAAACTTATAAATTCGTTTATGATACCTACCCGCACTTATAAATTAGCCCTTTAGCATCCTCACATGCATGCTGCTGCTTGATAAGCTGAATCATCGGCTATAAGTACATACCATCTCCATAACTTTTTTCATTCACCCAAGCCCTTGATCAAGAACAATTAAGCAACCTGCACCAAGTGCTGCTCTTAACCTCCCAAAATAATATCTCTTCCAGTTTCAGCAATTTCTACTCAAACCCAGAATTCAAATTCTGTGGTAAATCGTCCGAAAGCAAATTATCATCCTAGCATATGGGGAGATCATTTCCTATCTTTTGCTAACAACTCCATGGTATATACAAAAGATACGTTAAACTACATAATAGTTTCCTTATTATTTCTCAATTATGTATATTACTAATAATATTAATAATATTATTGTTAACAATAATATTTAGTATATGCAAATAAATCTTAATTTGAAACACAAAATTTATTTGCTTTTGTAGGAAACCTATGAGAACTTGGAGCAAGTCCAGAAGCTGAAGGAAGAAGTGCAAAGAATGCTGATGGCTCCCATCAATAAAACATCACAAAAGCTTGAGTTGATTGATGCGATACAACGCTTAGGCATATCTTACCATTTTGAAAGTGAGATTGACTCTGTATTACAACAAATTCACAAGTACAGTGAAGATGAACTGGAAATCTCTGGTCATGGCCTTTACACCGTTGCTCTCCGTTTTCGATTACTGAGACAACAAGGTTATAACATTCCAAGCGGTTAGTCCTTTTTTCTTAATTGCTTAAGTTCATCAAATTCATCAACAACTAATTATATCTATAAATTGAATAACTATTTAGGAAATTCAACTACAGCTATGCAAAGTGCAAACTCATATAGTACTTATGCTGAAGTATGTATGCATGCTTTGACCTCGTTATTATCATACAATCTACATGCAAATGCGTCACATCATGTGTTGGGTGGTAACGCTCGCGCGCATATGTTTTCAACAAGTTCAAGGACAACAAGGGGAACTTCAAGGAGTCACTTATTAACGATGTGCGAGGCCTTTTATGCTTGTATGAAGCTTCGCATATGAGGATGCATGGAGAAGATACACTTGATGAGGCACTCGATTTTACTACTGCCCACCTTGAGTCGATGGTGACTATAGATTCAAATCCTTCTGTTGCTGTACAAGTAAGTCGTGCCTTACAACGGCCCCTTCGAAAGTGCTTGCCGAGGTTAGAGGCGAGACATTACTTGTCTATCTACCAGGAAAGTAGTTCATTTAATGAGGTTTTATTGACCTTCGCTAAGTTAGATTTTAACATACTGCAAGGACAACACCAGAAGGAACTTGTCCATCTTTCAAGGTAATTAAGTTCATCAAACAAATGGCACTGCATGATAAAGTTGGTGTTAATCTTGTACTTACAGGCATGCAAGAACTAAGGAGTAGATTTTCGCTGATTTTTTTGCATGCTTAGGTGGTGGAAAGATTTAGACGTTGCGACAGAGTTATCTTTTGCCCGAGATAGAGTGGTGGAGTTGTACTTTTGGATTTTGGGAGTGTACTTTGAATCCCAGTACGCTCTTGCTAGGAGGATTCTTACCAAAATAACTTGCATGATATCAATCATAGATGATGCATTTGATTCTTATGGTACATTAGAAGAACTCGAGCTCTTTACAAATGCAGTTAAAAGGTTTGGCACTTGCATTGGAACGAGAGTGTCTTCAATTTTCTGGTGTTGAAGTCAAGATTTAATATTGTTCGATTGATTTTTTTTCTTTTTACAAATACCTTCAGGTGGGATATCAACTGCATTGACCAACTCCCACACTAGTACATGAAATTGATCTATAAAGCACTCTTGGGTGTTTATGAAGAAATTGAAGAAGAGATGTCCAAGGAAGGAAGGTTCTACCGCGTTTACTATGCAAAGGAAGAGGTATATATATACATACGAGTCTATATAAGACACTATCAATTCACTTTGGCTTAATCTTTCNAGTCACCCTAGGATGGTTAAAGCAGCTGAAATCATAAACAGGCTCATGGATGATATTGTTTCCACTGATGTACTTATAATTAATAGACAACTTGTCCCCCTCGTTTCTAAATTTATATATTTGTGTGTATATATATCGAAATTATACAAAACCAATAAATTCTTGGATTACATTTTTTTGCAGTTTGAGCAACAAAGAGGCCACGTTGTCTCAGGTATTGAATGTTATATGAAGCAATATGGAGTGTCAAAGCAAAAGGTACATGAAGAATTTCATAGGCAGATTGTGAATGCATGGAAGGATATGAATGAGGAGCTCCTTAAACCTACTCAAGTGCCAATGCCTCTCCTTTTGCGGATTCTTAATCTTGCACGTGTAATGGATCTTCTTTACAAGAACGAAGATGGATACACACACCTTGGAGGAGTAATGATAGAGGGTGTCACTTCATTGCTTGTCAATCCAATAATGCTATAATTAACTATGACTCTATCAATGCAAAGCTCTTGGGATGAGAATATATCTATGATCTCTCTCATGTATTGCTTCCTTAAATAAAGCTCCAATAAATCATCCTACTGCATGATCAATGTATCGATGTATTAAAAACTTATAAATTTAAAGTCATAATATAATCATATGTTGCTGTCCATTATTCGACAAAAGGTTTTAGTCCTATGATGCTGTCCCAAATGCAATTTGCATCCTCTGTTCTTCAAAATACATAGGATTAATCTGGTCCAAGAAAACAGTGAGTTCTCACTTCAAGTAGCTGGAAAAGATCATCAAAGAAAGTGAGAAAATTAACTGACCAATTTAACATGCCTTGTCCATGATGGCTAGATTTAAAAGTAATGTCAGATACAAGTTGAAGACGTGCAATTCTCGTACAATTAATTTAAAAAAAATAGACCAGAGTCACCAAACCATGTAAAAGTCTATTAGCGAGATCCTCTTTTTTAGAAATAAATTGCACAAAACAACTTGCACGTTTTATACTTGAACAAATTATTTTCCTTTTATATGTGATCTTATGTGACCCTCCTTCTATGTTAAGTCATTCCATCCTTAATTGTGGAGAGGTAGATAAGGTAAGGGTTTGAAAAACTAATATATTATAAGTAATATACCTACTTGTTTTAAAACCATCGAATTACAAATCCTTTGAAATGGTTAAAACTTAATTAATAGCACATACAACTCATTCTACTTAGAACACTCAATATATTGGTAATTAATGCCAAATAGTAGAGGTGTAGAACAATATCCGGATCCGGATATCCGACCATAATTGGATATGACTTCGGGTTTTAAAAACTGGACAGTTATCCACCCGGATAAGCTCGAAAATAATCCGGGCGATAACCAAATGTAAACCCGGATATTCGGATTTATTACCCTTTTTTTACTTTTAAAAAAAGACATTTTAAAACTTTTAAAAATATTTTTATAATACTGTTTTTTTTTAAAAAATCGGATATCATGTTTAATACCCAAATTTTCTTAAAAAACTATTGTAAACACTTTTTAAAAGGTTTTTTTAAAATCTTTTTAACAATTCAAAAGGCTTTTTTTTTTTTTATAAGCCTTTATTTTTTTTATTTGTTTTATACAAAATAAATAATAATATATCAACACACACAATACATGCATACTACATATTACATTGTTGTTTACATCACAATGCACATCAATTTACAAAGAAAAAAATAAATAATAATACATCACAATAATATCAAGATGTTATTAATGTTGATCTTCTCCATCTATTAATATTATTGTAGTATATATGTACCATGCATACATGATTTTTATATTAATGTTGATCTTGTCCCTTGCATTCCATGCACAATGAAAAAAGGCATCTTTTCCTTTTCTTTTTTGCTTTTGAATCCAAAAGAAAAGAAAAAAAAGCTTAAAATAACTCCTAATTTTGTAATTAGAATAATATAATTATGGAATGATATATCAAAGTTAAGTTCGATCGATCCTTATGTGCTCCATACAAACCAAAATCATCTCTTTAAAATATCATTCTGGTATATTATTTTTGTTTTGAAATTTAAAAAAATTAAAAAAATTTGTATATTTTTTTTTAAAAATAAGATCCGGTTACATAACCGGATCAGTAACTCGGTCCATATCAGATATGGTTTTATCTTATTTGGTTGGGTCTAATATGGACGGATAATCGCTTGGATTCATCTAGATTTTTGGGTTCCGGACTGAACCAGAAAAAAAATCCGGCCTGGTTGCACACCCCTAAGTCAGGGATGTGGGGTGTAATGAGTTATGGATATTGCCTTTTCATTGGAAAAAGTTGTTTGAAGCTTTGAATACTGTTATTAAATCTCATCCAAACCTAAGAATGTTTACAAGACAATATATATAAATAAACACTTGCCATTGAAACTAAGTATTTTTAAAAAGGCAAAAACTAATCAAAATGGTTAATGTCCAAATTTCTTGCTCCCTTAATACAAGCAGAAATATAGAGATCAGCTGTTAATGTAGTGTTTCGCAGCCTAGGAAACTCCATGCAGTTGGGCACGGGCTTGGTTCATGCTAAGGTGGAGAATGGGGGGATGGGGGGCCATGCTAGTTTCTGTTTGCTGAGAATCTCTCCCACCCCCTATGGGAGTTGGGAACTTCATCTTTAGGTGAAAGGTGGGCGTCACCGCCCTCAGGTGGTTCAGGGTTGGACGCCCCAAGATCGCGTTGTAGGAAGAGGAATCCTTTGGCCCTTTACCACGTGGAAATCCACCATGGTAGCCGCCTTTCTTAGGGTAGTTCCTGCCATGATGGATAAGGTGATTGCTCCTATCGGCTGGATTATGTCTCCAGTAAAGCCCTTAAGAGGTGTCAGGGCTGGGTGCAAAAGATTGGGCGTGATCCCTATAAGAATGAAAGCTTCCCAAAACAGGATGTCAGCAGAGCTACCGTTGTCGATTAGGACTTTCCTTGACAAGTAGTTGGCGATCTACATGGTCACGACTAAGGCGTCATCATGGAGGCACAACACACCTTCCTCATCCTTCTCATTGAAGGTTATGACAGGCTCTCTCGAATGGCTCCTACCGCTCGAGGATGCCCTGTAAGTGGTGATCACTTCCTCGTATTGGGCCCTTCTTGCATGGGCCCTCATTGTCGAGGAGGTGGTCCCTCCTCTGGCATACCTTCCTGCTATTATACGCATTTCGCCCACTGGGCTATCTCCTCTGGTCAAGCTTTTCCAGCACGAGGTCACTCTGGGCCGTCCTCCAGCCCTTCTTCTTGCTAGACTTTCGCTCATTTGTAGCCGTGCGTGGTCGTTGGGTCATCGGCCACGCCTTTCATCACCCCCTAGTCTAGTAAGGCTGCCAACTCCTCCACGTTTTGTTTTCTGGTGAAGCAATCCTCCTTTCGATGGATGTCGGTTTTGTGATAGGTGCAATACTTAGAGCGGGTCGAGCCCTGTCGCCACTCGCCCTGTGGGCTTGGATCTCTTTCGGCCTCCACTGCCAGGCTGGAATGGGTGTGGGGTCTAACTTGCCCGCGCATCAGATGCTCTTCTGTGTGTTTGGTCTCATCTTCTTGTTGCCTTCCTGGCTCACCCTGTTTCCCTAGCCAGCCGCTTTCTTGTTTGCCCTCTCCAACTTAGTCTTTCGAGGGGCTGTCAGTGCCTAATGTGTCTTCGGCTTTGATAAAGTTGTCTACTTGGTCCATGAATTCCCTTAATGAAGGTTGGGTCTTCCACGCGATCTTTGTGATGAAGCAGTTATGACGCCAGATCCCCTCCAATAGCGTCGCTATGGTGATTTTTTCATCTTGGTTATTTTTCGTCATGCTCTCCCTGTTGAAGCAAGAGATGTATGACTTCAGGCTTTCATCGTCTCTTTGTTTCACAGTCAGGAGGTAGGGTGCAGGTCACCTCCTTTTCCGACTTGCCATGAACTGCGTTAGGAAAATTCGGGCCAATTCGGCGAAGCTGTCAACGGTCTTGGGTGGCAGGGACCCGAAACATGCTCGTGTTGTTCCCTTCAGAGTTAGAGAGAATGTCTTGCACGCAACCTCTCCTGGGAACCCGTGTAGGGTCATGTGGGCCTTGAACGTCTTCATATGTTCTAAGGGGTCATTTGACCCATCATACGTGTCAATCTGGGGGACTTTAAACCTTGGAGGGAGAGAGACTACATGACTTCTGCGCTGGTGAGCAGTTGGTCCACAGTGGAAGCCGTGCCTACCTTTTTTACCATTTCAACGTCGCTCTTCTTCGGCTGCTGCTACCTTAGGGCGACTGGACTTAGAGTGGTGGCTCTACTCGCCTCCCTCCAATTCCCCACTGGCCCTCCATAAGGCGACATTTTCCTGGCAGAGAGCAGTCACTTCCTCCATAAGTTTCCGTATCATTTTAACTTGTTTGTTGATTCTTCCTTCCATTGCTTCGAGTTGTTCTTCTTCATATTGTTAGGCTTGAAAGTGTGTTCTTGTCGGTATACGAAGGACATGCTATTATAGGAAACAAGATCCCACAAATGACGCCATTATTAATGTCGTGTTTTGCGGCTTGGGCAACTCCACACTGTTGGGCTCAGACTTGGTTCCTGCTAAGGTGGAGAATGGGGGGCTCAGGGGTCGTGATACCTCCGACTCTTAAGTTAGTTTCAATGTAGAGATGAAGAAAAAAAAATACTTGCTTAAGGAGAATGATAGTAGAAGTATATAAGAGTGTAAACCTTCTCCCTGGTCGTGGGGGGGGGGGGTATTTATACTTGGCTAGCTGATCCTCATGGTGGAGTAGTAGACATGTCATTCTGTACGGGGTCGGGTGTCCCTGCCACTTACCTGCTACGCCTCAAACCAGTTTGACCTGATTACGGCTGTCCCTGACACTCCAGGAGGCACATCATGGCGTTCCAAACCCCGGGATGCATTAAATGTGGCATGGCTACCCTTCCTGGTGTGGTCTCCTTCGTCTCATTAATGCGGCTTGACTTCAGTC
>QEOT01122294.1:0-15505 GCA_003123785.1 Pterocarya stenoptera | reverse complement strand
TTTTTTTTTTCCTTTTAATTTTTATGAAGGCAGGATATTATAATATGCATATTCTTTTAATTTATTAAAAAGTCTTCGTTGTTAGAGGCAATGAGGAATCATAGCCATCTACAGAGAGATCTAGCGTTTGACCTATTGAACCAAACCTGGACAGCAAGAACACCATGCTTCCTCTGGGGCACAAGTTTGCCCTCGATGGTCTCGTCAGGGTTATACAAGTTGAGGTCTTTAAGGTCTACCTCTGCAAAAGCTTCAACAAAACATACTCCGCCATTGTTGCAGAGAATCTCAGGTTCGCCAACCAAGTTTGGCACCACCTCACCGGCAAACGCGTAGTGGGAAACCAGAGTTTGTGCCAATGCCTTCTTGAGAACCCCGACCATGGACTCAAAAGCACTAAGGTTGTCTGCATCATCCCCGGAGGTAGCTGCAGGTTTCTTATAGCAGAAAAAAACACCCACGTCCAAAGGGGGAAGAAGCAAGTCTAGGTTGGATAGTGGCAGCCAGTGCTCTTGCAATGGGAGAACTGCAGCCACCATCTCCGTCTTGCTCACTCTCAAAATGTACTCTGACCCCTCTGATCTTCCGGCCCCCATGTGTACTTGATTATGTTTCAAGTTTTGGAGGATCTCTAGGGAAGAAAATTAGAGAGACGAGAGGATGCTGTGCTTGATGGGCTTGCGAGCTAAAATTATATATAGGCGCAGTGGCCGGGACAGTGGGATAACCAAGTCGAGTAATATTAAATACCGGTCTTGTCAAATGTAAGTATATACTTTCTGAAAGAAAATAGAATTCATCATAAAAAAAATGAATTTCTTTTATTTAGATCTTAAATTTATCAATTTTTTTTAAAAGAATACCCAAAAAAACTATACATTAAAATTTTCCTTTTTAATTTAATTTAGACTGATAAATTTAATTATTGGGATAGGAAGCAGGAATCTTTAGCAGGTGGACGTAGAATATGTCTAAAGAGCAGTTCTAGCAAGAGACCGTTTCGATAAGTAAAATAAATATCTTCTTAATTATTAAGTAAAAATAAATAAATAAATAATTTGTCGGATCCAATCGGACCCAACTGTAGAACAGCATTTTTCATGTAAAAAATGTAGAGGTCGATATCTAGACTACTTACTGTAGCTCTAGCTCGTTGTATTCAGAAAAAACTATAGGGACCCATCTCGTGCTACACCCTCGGCTCATTCAGCGAGCAAAGCACGGGTCCTGCGGCCTTGCCTATATATCTGGATCTGCATTGACAGTTTCGAGGCCCAGCACGACCCGCATTGCCCAGTTGTCATTTTGTCATCCCACTTATTATAAAGGTCAATTTCAAACGTGCAATAATAATAAATAATTAAATATAATATTAAATTTTATTTTTAATAGAGTCACGTGATTCCTTTAAAATTGATTCCTTTACTCTTATCACATTAAATTGGAATTTAAAAAATGATACAAGGCTGTTTGGCAACAAAATAATTTCGATAAAACCAACATTTACATCACAATATTCTTGAGAAAAATTTTATTTGTAAGCTAGAGTGTAAACCAATAAAAATTGATTTGTAGAAAAAATTTAAAATTTAAATCTCTTACTAATCTAATTTTACCCCGTTGACGACAAGAAATATATGCTTTAAACACCAACTTACAAGTAGAATAACTCCTCCTTAAATCTTAAGCAATGGCAGCTCGAAAGCAATAAGTACATTGGTCGACCTCCCTCTCCCTCTGATCTACACACACCCATGTTTGGTTAATTACGTTTTAAATCTCGCAAACATAAGTAGAAACAAACGAGATGAGAGCTTATATATATATAGACATATAATATACTTCCCTAAGTTTGACTTAAAGTCAGGATTAGATCTAAACACTCTATTCATTTTGTCACCAATCAAAATAGAACTTCACACTTCAATACCTATTTACTTTCATCCCTGCCCTAACCTTATAAATTTTCCTGCCCAACACGCTCTCCAAGCAAACGGGTCTTACAAACATGGTTCTAGGTAGTCAACAAAAACTAGAAGTAAGCTAGACAAAGTAAGAATTCAGTGTTTGATTGAAAGGACAACAAGATAGATGAAATGAAAAGATGCTAATTAATCGATTAGCAACCAGAACCAAAGAGGGCTCTAATACCAAAAGACAGAGGAATCAAGATAAGCACCAAAAGACAGAGGAATCAAGATAAGCACCAAAAGACAAAGGAATCAGGATAAGCAGTGCAAGTTAATAGGAAGAATCATGAAGATAAGCAGTGAACAAGATATGCATAGTTATAAGCAAGCGGTTGAACCGACAATATGCATGAGTGCAGATGCAGAAAATAGATACAATGGGAAAATAACAATTTGCATTAAAATAATATCAAGAAAATTACAATTGAAACAAAATAAACATTAGAATAACAGGTGGAAAGAGGTGGAAGAAAATAATGAAGGTGAATGAGGAAGATGGTGATCAAGAGGAAGAGAATACCTAGAGAATATTTCTATTCCGAAAAACAAGTGATACATTCTTCTGAAGCAAGGTTCCCCTTTTATAAACTTTGGAAAGATTTGGTTTCTAGGAGTCGAAATAGATCTTCTTGTTTGGATAATCCATCAATATTATATTCATAAATCTCGTCAGTAGAATAAGAAAATTGAGATTAAAAACAAACTATAAATTAGGAAGAGTTGGCCTGGAATATCAGTTTTTCGTTAGACTCATTGGTTTGGATCATTTTGAAGAAAATCTGGCAATCTTCAGTTTTAAGTTAAAATCTTGAAAAAAAATTGCAAGTAAATCAATGCGTTTAGAGGAATAACTATCAGATGATTTATCTATAGTTTCAACAAAAAAAACTTCTTTTTCGTTATAAGTTAAAGCATTAGTAGAAGGTTGTTCTTGTTTTTTATCTCAGCAAGCATTTAGATTATGTTTGGGGGGAGGGATGAGATTTCTCATCTCTATCTCATCTCATCACATTATTACATCTTTTTCAAATCTCTATATAAAATATAATAAACAATTCAACTTTTTCAAATTTTAATTTAACTTTTTCAAATCCCAAAACAATCATAATATTAAAAAATAATATTTTAAACTTTCATCTTAACATTATTTATAAAATTTTTAAAAATTCTCATCTTATCTCAACATCCAAACATAATCTTAATTAATTTTATCAAGAGTTTTGGCCTGTTTGTTTGAAATTTTATCTTTGGCCGATTTTCTAGTAAAATAATCAAAGGTTTATATATATTTATATAAAGTCATGTTACATGCACGGACCACAATAGGAGACATATTTCTCGTGTTCTGTTTTGTGTTTGTGTCCCAAATATTTTCTATGTACGTATTGGGAGAGTTAAATAATCATTTAGTGGAAGGATGGTCTATAATCAAATATCACAAATTAATTATAAAAACGTGAAAGAGAGAGGCGGTCTCAGCTGTCTAAAAATGAAGATTTGTTTTGAAAATTCAATAAAAATTTTTGAAAAAAAAACATGTACAGAAAAGATAAAGTAAATGGAACAGGCAAAAGTTCAAAAAAAAAAGGAGAAAATTTATATAAAGATTACACGTACCCGTGATTTTTTTTTGTTTAAGTTTAGAGTTCTTCTACACTTAAACCTTTATAGTAACCAACACCACACACTGATGATGTGGAAGTTTTTTTAATTGCTACAGTAAATCGTTGCGTTTTACTCAAAAGCCAAATCTAGTTTTCCCCGCATTAGCCATTTCGAATTTCTCTCCCTCCCAACTTTGCCTCACCCCTGCCCCTCCCGCTCGATTCCTGCCGCTGTTCTACCATCGTTTGCGTGCAGTCTGCCATTGTCTGCCATCTGCATTGTGTTGTTCCCACGAGGTCCCCTTTGCCACTACATCCATTTTACTGCTTTCGACTTTGATAATCCTGTTATTCCTCCATACTATGATCTGAGTTCAATCTAGATGTGGGCAATCGTCGAGTGTTAGTTTCGAAGTGAACTCTGTTTGGCCATGGCTTTCTACATATTTTTTTTTTATAAGTCTTTATGCATAATTTATCTTGGGAAACCTGTAAATTATTCTTCAATCTGTTTTGGGCTGCATGTTTTGGTAACTTGAGCACTGCACAAGATAATTTTTCCACTTGGTGAAAACTTTGAAGGCCTTTGAGGTGTTCGGCATGAATGTGGGTTTCCTACTTGCACGGCTAGAGCAGCTTATGAATATTTCACTTAAATAAAAGAGGTATAAAGAAGCTATAGTTGAACGAGCTCATGCAGAAGAAGGGATAAAAGCTTTGGAGACAAATCTTCTGGAAGCAAAAGAGAAAATGAATAGCCTTGATATCGAGATTGAGAATCTAGATGTAACTGCTTAGTGCTTATAAGTTTGGACTATAGAGGCAAGAAAGGGCAGTGATTTAGAAATCTTTGAAAGATGAAGGATAAAAAAGACAGGAGACGGCGGAACAAAGGAATTTTTCTTGGAGATTATTCCACTGCTTCTGGGAGGGGCGTTTTACTCGAAGGAACTGTACCGTTTTACATAAAAACGGTCAGACACATCAGCTAGTGTGTGGAGTCGAGGGTGGACCGGCTTTGGAATAGATTTTCTCTTAAGTTTATGTACACGATCTTTACTTGTGAAAAATGCGTGTGGCCAAACTAATGAGTTTATAAAATAAAAATATTATGTGCAGTTATTTTTATGTATTCCTTGTGCACCCATTGATATGAATGGTTGCATCACTTTTTTTAATATAAAATAACTATATTGATGTTGTGTTTTGCATACCTTTGGGTCAGGCTCTAAACAACTCAGGTTTTCACAATGGGCCTTATAAGGAGAAGGATGAATGCGGCTTGAGAGGACAACCTAGGGGCCGGAGAGTCTCTGATGCCAAAGTTAGTAAATATTTTTAGAGTATAGTAAATAAGTAATGAAACTTCAAAATCAGAGAGGATCCTCGTACCTGAGATTATCTATTTATACTAGAAATTCGGTGAGCAAATCAGGTATGTTGCTATGAGATCTGGAGTCCTCGTACTGTTCATTCTGTCAGATTTTTTAAATGTGGCGTGCTCCTACAACGGTTCCATTAATGTGGTGTACCGCCCAGGCTGCAAGGCAATTAAATGCGGCGTGGTTCTCAAACCTTCTTCCCATGGTCTGCTCTTCCCCCGGTCCATCCATGCTTTCCCTATCAGTAGATCGACGATCCTCCACATGTTGCGCCTGCCAAGTAGGCTAGCACTTGATGTTTGGACATTACCCGAGGGATCTCAGATCATTGAGTCCCGACGAGTCCCATCTCCTATTGCACATTCTCCTTCCTCAGGTTGTCTACATGGGTTCTCTTAGCAAGCTAGGTCTTTCTCCTTTTGTCTTGGACCGAGTTTGGTTGGGCCTCCTGGGCTCGTGTAAGGTAAGAAATCCCTTGTACAGTTACCCCGCTAATTCTTACCGGATGAGTACGGTGGAAATTTTTATTATGAATTGCCTCACCCTCTTCCCGAGGCCGGTCATTGTTTTTAGACTTTCAGTTGTCTTAGGGGGGGCTTCAGCGAGTTGGCTACTTTTGACGACGATCGCTCATGATGGACTGATCTTTTCATTACGTCTTCTCAATCTCATTAATAAGAGGTGTCAGGCGGCTCTTCGTGTGGATGTCGCTTCGTGAACTACATTCCCAGAAATCGAAACAGCGTGTACCCTAGTTGCGACAGTTTGTGGAAGCTCGCCCGTTGCCTTGTTTTATAAAACGTGGAGTGGGTCCCGGCCTGCTTTTCATTCCTCTGCAATTGTCCCGCCATTCTTGTCTTTTCGAATCTCCTCCTTTCCAATCAGTTTCTTCGCTTCTTCACACTTCGACAGCGATGGCCCCTGAAAAGCCTGTTCAACTCAGCATTTCTGCAGACACTAGTCTAGTGTTTTTGGGAGTGGGTGGCGCTCGTCCACCTATAAATCCATACTGGCCTCCACATATCGAGTGCCAGAAACCATCGCCTTTGAAGTCCCGGGTGAGGGTGCTGTTAAGTCCCAGGGCCATTCCAACAATCTCCAGGCCGACCTCTCCTGAGAACAATCAAAGAAAAAGTAGTTGTAAGGGGAAGTAGACTGGGTTGAGCTGTTGTGTACGAGCCTCCGGGATACCAACATTTCCTTACACAAGCAACTAAGATGGTTCCCAACTCTCCGCGATAAGGCATGGGGGCAAGGGGTCAATAAAAGTCACAAGTCGATGTGGTCATTTCTTCTCCGAAGCCCAGAGCTGCGTTCAAGATCTTTTGCCAAGTTCCTTTAGCGACTTGCGTCTGGCGATATCCCTACTAGCAAGGCAATCTTTGAATCCAATCACGATCTAGGAGAAATTGAGATGCCTAACGCTTTTGTGCCATTACAGACGTTGGGGGGTCCGGTTGGCCCTATCCTCCGTGGCAGTTGAGTTCAGCAATCCCACTTTTGCCGCCTTTGGGGCCGTGACTCCTGGTGCCGAAATATAGGATCTTTATGCGCCTTACTGTACCTTCCCTTTTTTTTTGAACATGCATCCGCATTTTATCATCCAACGGCTTGTACACAGAGATATACTAGTTATTTTACTCATGATGCTTTTGCGTTTGCTTCCCTTCCCTGTCTTCCTTGTCGGTGACACTCTCTCCTACCCTGCTAACCGTTCAAGCTGAGCTTGTTTCTCCTCCGCGGATAATTGTCCTTGGAATGCTCATTATTGCTGCGATTATTGCTCTGGCGGCCATGTTTGTTGTGCCTTCGTTTTCTTTTCATCCTACGCCACTAGCGTCCTACCCCGCTAGTGTCCTTCACCTTGCTGCGGAAGATTCTGCTGGTGGAGGTTTTGCTTCTCATGCGACCAGAGGCCGGCCAACATTCTTCCGCAAGTGGGACGAAGTAATCTTCTAGGCCTGCCTTCACCTTAAGTTTCACCGTGGGAGGGAAGTTGCTTGCGGGGTAGTTCCCCTTTAATGGAGTTGGCTTTATTGACTGAGATCAACTGACTTTCGTGCTATAAGCGGTAGTTACGTTAGTGAAATAGTATTTAGACAAGTTTTAAGGGAACAAACCGGAGTATTTAACTGCTGCGGCTGGTACGGGTCGGCCTAAGTTGGTCTGCCTTGTTGGTTATACATTATTCACTAGCCATATAGACTTAGATAGGAGCAAGTCCTTTATAGCTTGGTCACCCCGCTAGCCACTTCCCCATTTCTTTTTTTTTTTTAAGTACGTGGTGACACAGAGCCAGGTACGTTTCCTCATTAAATGGCGTCCCTTTGATTTCTGCATTTAGGCTTCATTCTTTATTAGCATTAACTTTGCTCGTCGCATCAACAGATACGTGCTACGACGATTGCGATAACTGGGGATTCTGATGATCTGGATAGAGCAAGATACGTGGCACTCGATGGTGATTATAGAAGTTACGAGGATTGAGCAAGTCAAACACCCTCCTTGCCTATATAAGGACCCCTTTCCCAATTAGATTTTTCATCATAATCACTTCTGCCATTCTTTTTTTTTTGAAGTTCCTTCATATTGTTTTCATGTTCATCCTTGCCATGATGTACTCTTCTCACCCTAGTGGGCGACAAATCCTCCGGTGGTGGTTAGACTGCAGCCGGTGGTGGTGGCGTTTGTATCAGAAGGTGGAGACACCCACTTTTCCGATGGAACTTCAGACCCTTCGTTCTTGTTCCCGCCCTTTTGCTTATTGTGTTTCCTAGTTCTTGCCCTTTTACTTACGATGCCGCACTTCAAAAGCTTCTCTGCAATCGAACTCGCTGTCTGGTTATTTGCAGTGGATAAGTGCTTTTTGTTACAGTGGTGAATGGCCTAGTCGCTATGGCAGCCACCTCCCTCTTTAATCTTGCTTCTCTTGATACCAGAATCTCTTCGATTCGGTTGAGATCATTCGTTGAGGTTGGCCCCTGGGGCACTCTGGTTCTTGGCGTCGTCTTTGCCGCGGCTTTCCCTAAAGGCAATTACGGTTTTCACCAAGACATTCCTCCTCATCTGGTCCCATGCGACCATACGGCATGTCGTATCTTTGGCGGTTTGCTAGCCTTTACTGGTGTTATCGAGATGTCGTAATGGTGGAGATCTTCGATCTAGGTCGCATCCATAAGGTCGACTCTGCCAGCTCTGCGGTTATGTGCTTGTCGTTCTAGGCTGTTGAGTTGGTCTTGGTAGGGTTTGTAGTCTCGAATCATTCCCTGGACTTTTCTCTCGTATGTATATGCGTGGAGTAGATGGTATTACATGCAGTTCATTGGAATGTACGAGCGTCCCGGTGCGAATTATCCTTCGTAGTTCAGTAGTTTCAAAAAGCCTTGATATGTAACTTTTTCCTTATAATTTGACTTCAGTATGTAACCTGCCTTTCTCATTGTATTAAAGTTAATAAAATGATTTTGTGTATTTGACCATGTACTTCCCACATATTATTTCCAATTTCCCCTGCACTGTCGTTTTCTGCGCCTTGCTTACAGCACCGCTTCCATATTTTATTTTTTGTGTTGTCTTTGTGCTTTCCTTGTTGAATTTCTTCTCGTACTCCTGCTGCTTTCCCTTTTTTTTTTTTTTTTTCTTTTGTTTTTTTTTTCTTTTTTTTTTTTTGTTTTTTTTTTTTTTCTTTTGTTTTTTTTTTCTTTTTTTTTTTTTGTTTTTTTTTTTTTTCATGGAGCTTCCTTTCTTCGGGTAGTTGTAAGACTCAAACCCGCTCTCCATTGGGGGGGTCGAGCTACCTCAAGCTAGGCTGCCCATTTTTCTACCCCATTGAGGTAACTTCTTCGGGCTACCAGCAAAGCAAACCGTTCCTCCGCAGTGATGAGAGTCCTGGTAATTTATTCAGAAGGGCTGTATGCTGGTCCTGCTCTCTTTCGCGGGAGGAATAAAGCCACTCTTAGGCCGACCTTTCCCTTTTTGGCCCTGCAGGGAGGTTGGTTGTTTGGGTAGTTTGTAACTAGACCCTCTCCCACTCGTTGACATCATAGGGAAGGGTAATACTTTGAGCCAGATTGGTACTAGACTCTCTCTTAACTCACAGTGGAGGTTAAGGTAAGTATTTGGAAGGGCCATATGCCGGTCACGCTTTCATATGCAGGAAGGATAAGGCCACGCTTGGGCCAACCTTTTTCTATAGTGTCATGCAATGAGGTAAGTTTTCGGGCAGTCTGTTTCTGTACCCGCTTCCGCCTGTTGACACTTACGATGAAGGTTAAGATCTCTGATTTCGGGTAGTCGAGGACTACCCGCACTCCATCGCTAAAGGGATAAGGCAACCTTAAGTCCTACATTTCCCTATAGTACCCCGCGAGGAGGTAAGTTTTGGTTACAGTAGGCCGACCACTCTTCGTTGTGGAGTCAGGGTAATTTATTTGGGAAGATTGTAGTGTCGGGCCGTATGTTGGTCCCGCTCTCCTCTACAAGAGGGATATGGCCACCCTAGGCTGACCTTTCACTGTAGTGTCCTGCGGGAAGATAAGTTGTTAGGGCAATTTGTTATTGGACTAGCTCCCGCTCGTTGATATCACAGGGAAGGTAGATGTTGGGTCAGGTAGGTGCTGATCCCACACTCATTTGCAACAAAAGGTCGGGGTAGTGTATTCGGGAGGGCCGTATGTCGGTTCCGCTCACCTCCACAGGAGGGATAAAGCCACTCTTAGGTCGACTTTTCCCTGTAGTGTCCCACGAGGAGGTAAATTTTTGGGCAGTTTGTTACTGAACCTGTTCCCACCTGTTAACATTCGCAAAGAATGTACGTTTTGTTTTCGGGCCGCTATTGGCTGACCCACTCTACTTCGCAGGGAGGTAAATTGATGATGACTTTGCCGCTATGTGTCTTGTTAGCTTTATTTTGTTTCTATTTGTTAGTGGTGTACTTGTAAGGTGAGATCATAGAGTCAATGTTTTGAATTGTCCTGAAAAGTTGTATTATTATGTGAAAAGGAAATATGCAAGTTCAGTTCAGAGTCGTTACAAAATTTAGAGGCTCTTGCTCCGAGGAAGTAGTCGTTCGTTCCTTTTCTCCACAACCTTGCCCTAATCCTTCCCCCTGGAAACTAGGCCAAGCGGATCATGAATAGGAGCCTGCGGTTGTTTTTCCAGCAGTGTCCGGCCTATTTCGTCCCCTTAGTGCAGTCCTAGGCTCATCTTTTTGCTTCAACTCCTGCATGTAGCACTCTCTTGCCGACACTTGTTCCCTTCGAACCTCTCCCACCCCCTAGGGAGTTGGAAATTTCATTTTGAGGTGGTAAGTTGACATGACGACCTTTAAGCAGTTGAGGGTGGATCTTTCTAGGATGACATTATAGGCTGATGAAGTTTTCACCACCAGGAAGTCAACCATGACAGGAACAGTGTATGGGGCACTTCGCACCAGGACGGACAAGGTGATGGTTCCCTCTGGCCAGACGATGCCCCTAGGGAAGCCTTTCAAGGGTATGGGGGCAGCCAGCAGAAGGGATGTTTTGTTTCCCATCTTCAAGAAAGTTTCCCAGAACGGTAAGTTCGATGACCTTCTGTTGTCGACGAGGATTCTGTGGGTGGTGAAGTTGGCGATAAGCATGGTGACCACTAGGGATTCGTCGTGCGGGTACAGGACTCCTTCCTCATCAGCCTACGTGAGTGAGATTACAGGAGAGGGTTACCCCTCCGTTGCTTGGCAAGGTAATGCTCAGCCGATAACACCTTATGGTATCAGGCCCACCTGGCATGCGCCTTCTGTCCCGATGAGGTGACATCCCCACTCACAAACCCTCCTGTGATGATTCGAATTTCCCCTAGAGGCCCGCTACTGCCTTGGTGGTGACCGTAGGGATCTGGCTGTGCTCCCCTATCGTCAACCTTCGAGGGTTGTTCTCTTGTCGGCCTAGGTCATCTCGATCCTGACTCATTTTCCTCGACCTCCTTCACGGCTCTCGTGCTCACCTCTTCATTGAGGAGTGGTGCGACATTGTTGCTCCAAATATTAATTCCTTCCTCCTAGAGAGCGACAATCCTTGATGTTGTGTGAGGTGGACCGATAGCATGTGCAATATCAGCGTACGACTCCCCGTTAATCCTCCCCTTGAATGATGAATATGGGTCGGTTGTATCGCACCCTAGGTCCCTTCGTAGGCTCTTCCTTTCGTTGCTTCTCCTGGGAATCTCTTTCCCCTTTTTCAGGTGGCTTACCTTGGGCTGGGGCTTTTCTTTCTTTCTTTTTTTTCTCACACACTCTATCTCCTTCCTTCACGACTCAGTCAACGCTCGAAGGGTGTCCTCCACATTAATGAAGCTGTCGGCCTGGTCCATGAATTCCCTCAACGTTGCGGGGGTCCGTCTGGCCAGTTTTGCCATAAACTGGGAATGCAGCCAAACACCTCATAGGAGTGCTGCCAGGGTGATCTTTTCGTCTTGGTCGTCGGCGGTCATGCGCTCCTTGTTAAATCTGGACAGGTAGGATTTCAGCCTCTCGTCCTCCGTCTGTTGGATAGTGAGGAGGTATACGGCTAGGCATCGTCTCCTTGGACTGGACATGAATTGGGTTAAGAACAGCCTGACTAACTTGCCAAAGCTATCCACCGACTTAGGTGCTAGTGACCCAAACCATGTACATGCGGGCCCATCAATGGAAATGCCCTACAAGCGATTTTCCCCTGGAAGCCATGCAACGTCATGTGAGCACTGAAGGTTTCCAAGTGCTCGAGAGGGTCCCTGTTCCCCTCATAGATCTCCATGACGGGGATTCTGAATTTTGTTGGCAAAGGGAATGCAATTACTTCTTCAGTGTAGGGTAAACCTGTGCTTGTGAAGAGCTTGTCTATCGTTGATGATGTACCCACATTTCACGCTGTCTCCTCGTATTTTCCCTTGAGACTACGGAGCTCGTCTTGCATATATTTTTCCTCTTCTTCCTTCTTGGGGCCCATTTGCGTATTTCAGGACCCCACTTGCTCAGAGTCACTATTGTCCCAGCCTTCCTGGTCATTTCAAGGATTCTTCAGTTCCGTGTTCTCCTTGCGGAGTGTTTTCACCTCGCTAATCAATTTTGTCACCAATTCCTCCTTGGTTTTTAGCCTTACTTCCTTGGCATCCCTCGCATTTCTTCTGAGTTGTTCTGAACAGGTTGTCGCAAGCATGAGAAGGACATACAAAATCTATTACGATCCCACAGACGGCGCCATTGTTGATGTCGTGTTTCGCACACCCTTGGGCCAGGCTCCAAACAATTCAGGTCTTCACAATGGGCCTAGCAAGGAGAATGATGAATGCGGCTTGAGAGGGCGGCCTGGGGGCCTAGGAGCCTCCGATGCCAAAGTCAATAAATGTTTTTGGAGTGTAGTAAATAAGTAAGGAAACTTCAAAACTAAAGAGGATCCTCGTACATAAGATTATCTATTTATACTAGAAATTCGGTGAGCAAATCAGGTCTTTTGCTATGGGATCTAGAGTCCTTGTACTGTTCATTTTGTCAGATTCTTTAAATGTGGCATGGTTCTACGATGGTTCCATTAATGTGGTGTGCCGCCTAAGCGGCAGGACCATTAAATGCGGCGTGGTTCTCCAACCTTCTTCCCTTGGTCTACTCTTCCCCTGGTCCGTCCATCCTTTCCCTATGAGTAGATCGACAAGTGGGAAGGAACTTGATGTTGAGACATTACCCAAGGGATCTCAGACCATCGAGTTTCGACAAGTCCCGTCTCCTTCCTCATGTCATGTACAGGAGTTCTCTTAGTAGGCCAAATATTTCCCCTTTTGCCTTGGGCTGGGTTTGGTTGGGCCTCCTGGGCGTCGGGTAAGGGAGGACATTTCTCGAACAAACTGCTTTGATCAATTACATCAGTGGAGTGCGTAATGAGTACACAAAAATGACTAAATGTAGCATAACTCTAAAAAGTTAAATTTTTTTTTCATATGAGTCCAATATTTATTCACTTTTTTCAATGGATTACGCAATGCTTGCACACTCAAAGGTTGCAAATATTATTTCTATAAAACATTATTATAAAAACTAATGCTAAATACATTTCGGTATGCAAGTCTCACGCATTCTTTTTTTAAAAAGCGAGGTTTATCATTAAAAATAATTTTTTTTACGTGGGTCCTAAATTTATCTAATTTTTTTAAAGGAAATATGCTGGATTTTCCCAACTTAAATTTACAAATATCTTTTCTTTTCTTGAATTTTCCTAAGAAGATATGTAGTTGGTTAAGGGTCCTTATCAATTTATTGGTAAGGTAAGAATATTTAAAAAATCATAAAAAAAAGTCATGGGAATTTTTCTTTTCCAAAAAATGGGGCACCCCCACCATGATTGGGTCATTGACCCAATCATAAAATAAAGAAATCAGTTTAATTAGGCCGTTTTATAACATGTTTAGATATTTGGAGTATCTCATAACTTTTTTAATAGTAATAAAACGATTTGAATGAGAATATTTTATTTAGTTTGGAGAGATGTAAGAGAACAAATTGAATATAATTTTTGTTTTGAAGTTAAAAAAAAATATGAATATAATTTTTGTTTTGAAGTTTATAAAATTTGTTTCGATTTTTGTATTTGAGTAATGATTATATGAAAAAATTAAAAAATATTTTATATTTAAATGATTTTTAAGGCTTGATTTGGATAGAGAGATATTTATATCTCATCTCAATATCCAAACAACATAAATACAAATATTTTTCAATTTCAAATCTTTAACATTTTCACCTAATCATTGCAACTTTTCCAAATTTAAAAAAAAAAAAAATCATCTTTTTTAAATCTTAAAACAAAAGTTATATTAAAAAATTATATTCTAACAAATATTTAATTTTATAATATTTTTATTAAAATTTTTTCTCTCATTTTTTAAAATTTCATAAAATATTTTAATCCAAACAATTTAGAACTCATCTCATATCAATTCAAATATATGATTATTATTTATAAATTACCACAACTCGTACAAACCAGAGGTAAAATTTTAGGAAGAAATATTCTAAAAATTTAAAGAATTTGAAGTAGTGTTTTGAAATCTGTTTCATACAGGCCGATATGGCCGAAATATGCCGTACTGGCCGGGTGGCAAGTACAGACAGGTCTATTGTTTCGTACCGATCAAAATTCCGACCATATCAGCTTGTACCGGCCTGTATCGATCGATATATCGGTATGTACCAGCAGATATATCGAATTTCGGCCGATATACATATTTCGGCCTTTATATTTTTTTTTTTCATTTCTTCAAACTGCAGAGTCATTTTTGGACCCCTCAATTCAGACAAGACTATTTATAATTTAAATACATTTCGTTTCAATGTATCGATCAAAATAGTCACAAAAATAGTATTCAAAACATTGATTTGAAGTCGAAACATAACTAAAAGTAAATTCCAAGGAAAAATTACAACAAAACTCGGGAACCACACCTGCTTCTCTAATGGACCACTGGTTTTGTGTCATAATGAATAATGATATATTTATAATTTTTTTATAATTTATTATATAATTGATTGTCAATAGTCTTTTAGTTGCAATAAATTAATTGCAAAAACTCATTTTTGTTGTAGTAACGTATATTCATAAAACATTAACTTCTAAGAGATTCTAGTCTCGGCATTTAGTTACTAGCTAGTTTCATGGTTTGGAAAAAGCTGCGCAGATTACATCGACATGATATTATTTCTGATATTCTTTAGTACAGCTAAGGAGTTATTTTGGAATTTTCTCTCTTCCTAACTAGAAGTTGTCTCTCTCCTTGGAACCTATCTGTTTCTGCGAATTA
Source organism: Pterocarya stenoptera (assembly GCA_003123785.1). Lineage (NCBI taxonomy): Eukaryota > Viridiplantae > Streptophyta > Magnoliopsida > Fagales > Juglandaceae > Pterocarya > Pterocarya stenoptera. The sequence continues at coordinate 742 of QEOT01122294.1, read as the reverse complement.
TGTTCATTTCCGAAAATATAATCATAACAAGTTTGTTAAGAATGCTTCCCCACGGTAGATGTTGAGCTTGATGGACGTCATTGATCTCTTGAAATTGAGAAGAAAAAGTGGATATATTTTTATTCAGTTTGATAATGTGAGCATGGCTGCTTCTTGTTAGGTGATTATCTATGAATTGGCTTCGTTTGTTTTCACAACTATTTTTATCTAATTTAATCATTACAATTTTATCAAATTATCACACAAAATAAAATAAATAATTCGACTTTTTCAAATATAAAAATAAAAATAATATTAAAAAAATATATTCTAATAATATTTTATTTAACTTTCAACTTTTATCTCAACTCATTTGTAAAAACAAACAAAGTTTAGTCTGCCCTTCCTAATGCATGCCTGTAATTTAGAAGAGAAGTGTCAGGGTCATAAAGAGATTTTATAAAAATAAACTCACAGGCTGACATGAATTCATGTGTTACGTTAGATCTATTTTACAATAATAGTAACTAATTATAATCTGATGTATTATATCTGACCGAGTCAATTTGTGAGTTTAATTTTGTAAAATTCCTTTGTAGCCAAAGCATTTCTCACTTTAGAATATACATATACTTAATAGTTAACTTGGACTCAATAGTCATGGAATAAATCCTTTATAAACATCAACAATTTAAGCTGTTTGTGATACATTTTGCCTCCTTAATTGCTCCATTGTGCAACAGATATTAGACCATTCATTCTT
>QEOT01122293.1:0-25072 GCA_003123785.1 Pterocarya stenoptera | reverse complement strand
TCCTTTAAGTACCAAATATTACACTCACTCTTAGTAATCCAGCTGACCATAAGTTGAGAATCAATCTCAATCTCAACCCGACGAAAACCTAAGTGATGACACCTCCTAACCCCTTCCAACAAACTTCTCAACTCAGCAAAATTAGTAGACCCCGGATCCAAGGACACCGAATAAGCATAGTGCAACCTACCAAAATTATCACGAATAACCCTCCCAGCACCAGCCGGCCAAGGGTTCCCTAAGTTACTACCATCAGAGTTAAGCTTTATCCAATCCTGTGGAGGCCAAGTCCACCTAACCACACGAACTTGCCTAGGCTTAGGAGGTAAGACTTGAATATCCAACCTCTGCAGAATAGCAACATCATGGGAAGAGATCCTAGAAACTTTCATGAATAGGGAAATAATCCTGCGAATCCATAGCTTGATAACATGCCAAACAGCTTGAGCTGAATCCACCATATCCTCAACCCTAGCTTTACAACGCTTATCCCAAAGCTTCCAAAAGACAATAGAAGGGAGAAGACCAAAGATAATACTTAATTGAGAAGACTTACCAGTACGGCGGAACCAGAAATTAATTTGCTGATTTCACGTATGGAAAACACCTAATTGAACACCTAAATGATTTGCAGCCAAACACCAGACTTGTCTAGCAAAATCTCCATTACAAAGCACGTGATTTAAATCTTCCATATGACCCCTGGCACAACAATTACATTTAGAAACAATGGGAATGCCAATTTTCTTGATCTTATCATCAACACTCAAACAGTTATGAAAAGCCTTCCATATCACGACCGAAATTTTCTTGAGAATATTAGTGTGCCAAATCCAATGGGCCCAAGGTAACGAAGAAGCTCTAACACGGATACAATCCCAAGCATTATTCGTAGTAAAATTTTCAATATTATCCTTCAACCATATAAGAACATCCTGCCCATCCTTCCTCGTAGCCAAAAATTGGTACAATTCTAGAGCTTTTTGTTGGCCACTAGTCTTTCCAAGAGGGGGATATCCCACCCATTTTCAATCCAACACTCTTTGATTTTAAGAGAGGGTCTCTCCAAGACTGGGTAATGGTCACTAATAGGACCACCATCCACCCAATTATCATGCCAGAAAGAGACATTACCATCTTTCACCAACCACTTAGAATGATTCAGAACCTCCGGAATATAACGCACAATAGCTTTCCAAACCGACTTCCCTTATTAGGGTTCAAGAGGGATAAATGACTACCTTGCACATACTTGCCTCGAAAAAATCTGCTCACAAAGACTAACCCTGCAAAAGATGCCAAGCAAATTTCATATGTAAAGCCCTCTGAACATCCCTAAAATCGTGAATACCCAAACTTCCTTCCTCAGTAGGATAACAGATATGTTTCCAGGCCACTCACTTCCGCTTACCTTTCCCCTTAGAATCACCCCAAAAAAAGGAACTCATAATCCTATTCAAAGCCTTGGACACCCCAATAGGAACATGTAAAACCGCAAGGAGATGAGTGACCATGCTAGATAACACATGACGTAAAAGAATCACACGACCACCAGTAGAGAGCATTTTCATTTTTCACCCAACAATTTTTTTATTCACTTTCCCAAGCAACTCACCAAAATCACCGACCTTAAGATGACCCACCACAATAGGGACACCCAAATAATTAAAAGGAAAAACCCTTATGAAAAACCAATCATACGAAGAAGAGAGGACTTTCTATGAGCAGAATTTTTTTTAGAGAAGGAAATAACACTTTTATTTTTATTAAGAATTTGACCCATCCAAAGCTCGTAAAGATGTAAAACCTCCATCAAACCTCTCATGGACTTCTTCCCATCATTAGCAAAAATAACAATATCATCCGCATACATAAGATGGGAGATAAGGGGGGTACCTCTAGCTTGAGTAAACTGACCAATTTTACCATTATCAAAAGTGTTCTTCAGCAGTCGAGATAAAACCTCTTGCATAATGACAAATAAATAGGGTAAGAGCGGATCACCTTGCCTCAAACCACGCTCACCTTTAAAGAAACCCAGAGAGGTACCATTCATCATAATAGAGTACCAAGGTGAGGAGATGCATAACTTGATCAGGGCACAAAAATGAGGAGAAAAAACCAAAAGAATCCAAAACATGAATAAGAAAATTCCAATTCACTCTATCATAACCCTTAGACATATCAAGCATAACCGAGACATTTCCGCCGTTAGATTTTTTATTAATAGAATGGACCATTTCCTAGATAATACTGATATTTTTAAAAATGCTACGACTAGGAATAAAGGCCCCTGGTTCATGGGAAATCATCTTAGAGAGCAAGTTCGTCAGACGACCCACAATAATCTTAGCACAAATCTTATAAACCATCGAGCACAGACTAATAGACCTAAACTTATCAAAACCAATAAGCGAATTAACCTTGGGAATCACCACAATGAAAGATGCGGTATAATATCTGGGAAGAAAATGATGTTGAAAAAACTCAAAAACAGCTTCCAATAAGTCCTCTTTAACAATATCCCAGCAGAATCGGAAGAAACCAGAACCAAAACCATCTGGACCCGGACTACTGTCAATAGGAATACTGAACAAAGCATCCTTAATATCACCAATAGAAGGTGTACGACAAAGCATCAAATTATCATCCTCAGTAATAACTGGGGTAATCAGACACCCTAAATTGGGAAACTCAAGTACTACTCTCACTCAAGAACTGCTTGAAGTACTCAACGGCAGCCTTATGAATATCGAAAGGGGTATTTAAAAGCGTACCGTCAGCAAGATGCATGTCCGTAACCTTCTTACGATTCTTAGCAATCAAATAAGCATGGAAGAATTTTGAATTTTGATCCCCGTCTTTAAGCCAAATTTTCTTAACCATATGAGAAATTCGAGTGTCTTCACGACCCCTCCAAGTTAAGAGTTCCAATTTAGTAGCCAGGAGATCATTGTCATCCTCAATCGAAAAAGAGCTTTGAAGGTGAATTTCCAAGCTATCAATACGATGCTCAAGCTCATTAATAAGCACATTAGTCCTCCCAAAAACACGCTTATTCCACTCCTGAAGCACCACTTTAAGCCTTTTGAGCTTAAAGGATAGCTTAAGAAGCCCAGAACCAAACCCATCTTAATTCCACATCCCCTCCACAAAACTCAGAAAATCTGCATGTTCAGTCCACATAAACTGGAAACGAAAGGGGCTAGGCCCATACCTGAAGGGGTCGTCACCCATTTGCATCACTAAAGAAGAGTGGTCCGAAGTGGTACAAGGCAATACCTGAGAAAAAACGTTAGGAGCACAATTAAGAAAATTAGAATCAATAAAGCATCGATCTAACCTTGCCTAACTACGAGCCAAACTGCTTTGACCATTACACCACGTCATCAGCGCTCCTTTTGAACACGTCCAGCAAACCACAATTTTTAATGCATAGATTAAAATCTTCCATAGCAGTGAAAGGCCGGGGATGACTACCCCTTCTTTCAGACTCATCTTTGATAATATTGAAGTGGCCACAAAGAAGTCACGGAAGATTTCCATTACTAGTAGCAACCAGGTCCTCCCAAAGGCTCTTTCGCTTGACCGAATTGCACTTAGCATAGACTATAGTAAGAATAAAGGCGAACCCATTCTCCTCAACTTTCACAGAAACAAATTGATTAGATTTGGCCAACCATTGTACTGAAATCATAGAATTCCACAACAACCAGATTTTACCATTTTGTACTTCATTTGTGACAAATTGATCACAATGAAAAATCTCCAAAAGAGCTGGAATTTTATCCTCCATCAAAAAAGGCTGCCAAAGCTATAATATTCGGCCTAAACTTTTTTATAATTTTCCTTAATCGCAACTTAGAACAGCGAACTCCTCTTATATTCCAAAAAAGAATGGGACTAATCATAAATTAAGCTTATTAGGACGAATAATAGCCTGTGTGGAATTTCTTTTCTGGAACTTACCGATTGTTTTAGTCGTTCCTTCCGAGTCAGTGCAGTACTCTTTTTGCAAGTCTTCTTTCATGCTATCTCTCTCAACTTCACAATCGGATTGAGTTTCGTCAGCCCTCAGCCCATCACAACCTTTAGAAGTACAACGTTCCACAGGTTCACCATCAATATCTGGTAGCAACATCTCTTCATTCAAGCTAGACCCATCCTCAGCTAATTCCATGACTTCAAATGAAGGAAGATCATTAGGCCACTTTTCACCTGTAGCTTCCAGGCCCAATGCCAAAGCCTCACATTGCTCCACACACAGCTCACTAATCATGTCCGCACCACATGCTATCTCGTGTCCCTTTGGCCCAGTAGGGGAACTCGGTTCCCCTACATCAATTGCAAGAGTTAGCACCTGGTTTTGAAGTCCAGATACATCCCTCAGCCCCGCCGGATTTGCTCTATGATCCATTCCGGCTTCAGCCTTCATAGGAGCCTTCCCAGCAGCATCTAAATTCCTCTCTATAGTATGTTCTATCGCTGCATCATCTACTTGATGAACAACATCTTCCTGTTGCACAGCTTCTTTCTCAGGCTGATCTGAGGTCTGTATAACCATCCCTGCATCCGTCGGCTTAACCGCCTGTTTAATCCATTGCTTGTCTCCCTTCATCTGCTTCTTCTGATCAGTGGCCTTATGGCAAGTGCGAGAATTATGACCCTGACACTTACACGAAGAGCAGTAAGCAGGCAATTTCTCAAACACTATCTCCTGCCGCCTGCTTCTTGGGACCCCTGGTTTCCGACACTTACAGGAAAGGCCTGGAGGATAATTGAAAGCTCATATATTATGGGTTGATTTATTTAGTAGGAGTTTATTGAGCTTTGGTAATTATATTCCTGTTGTTTAAATCAGCTCAAGTTTGTGTGTGTGATTTCTCTTGCATCTGACCTGGCTGTTGGTTGTATTATCCAGGCAGGTTGGAAGCTTTGGCCATTTGCTTATCTTGTTACCTATGGTGTGATCCTAGTAGAACAAAGGCTTCTTTGGGTGGACTGTGTAGAGCTTATTTGGGTGACAATACTCTCAACGTGAGTATTTAATGTGGGATTAATTTGAATTCTCGTGTGCTGAGGGCTAAAGGTTAAGAGCTTTGTTCTTGACTCTATGCTTATCCTGAAAAATATATGGTCAGTGGCAAACAAGCTAAATGGTTACAAAGACAACAAATCAGAGTGATTCAATCTACCGTTAGACTGATTAAGAATAATTTAGACATGCCCATTCTTTCTACTAATTGAATTTTATGTGGTGCATGTGTAAAAGATAGGCGTTAGAAACTCCTACGTGTGAATAGTAATTAGATGAGATTTTTTTAGGTTGAGATGAGTGTAACTTTTTAGGTTGAAATGTATGAAATAAGTTGAGATGAGTTTAACTTTTTTATGAGAAGTTAAAAAAATAGTAAGTCCTATCAATGATTGATTTGAGATGAGTTGAGATTCAACAACCAATTTTATTTGACTGCATTCAATAATGTTCTTTGCATTCATTTAAAATCTCCTCGGTTATAAAAAAAAATGTCCTCAATTATCGAGCGAGCATTCAATTAAACTGCTGAAAAACACTTTCCAAGAATTTAAAATTTCTATCTTATATTAGGTGTATGCAATGCAAGTATATGTGGATTGAATTTGACTGATTCTGATATTTTCTTTGGCCAGATCTAAACCGTATTTTGTCCTTATTTTGTTTTGTCTTCTCCCCCAAGAAAAATTCTGCCATTAGATTTTTCTTAGTTTCGGCTTTCTTATAGGTTTGGAGGGTGAGATGAGAATTTTGTATTTTGTTTTAAAGTTTAAAATATTATTTTTTAGTTTTGAGATTTGAAAATTTTGAATTAGAATTTGAAAAAGTTATATTGGAATTTGAAAAAGTTGAATTGTTTATTATATTTTGTATGGAGATTTAAAAAAGTGTAATGATGAGATGAGATGAAGATGAGAAATCTCATCTTGTCTTTGCCGCCAAACCTATAAGTGCCAACCACTCGCCTGAACTCGGCAAATATTTTCCTATGGCTAGATTTTGTTTGTCTAAACCAGCTCTTTGCGTGGACTTTGTCATGTTTTGCTATGTTCTATCTTTTTGATTGATTTGTTTCCTCTTTGCTAGTTATTCAAATGAGAAGTCAGAAGCAAGAATCTCTGATGCACCAGAAGAAGCCAACTCCAGTTCTCTATCCATAGATCCTCCTCAGGTAGATAAAACTAACTGTTTTAGGCTTTGAGAAAATACTCTTGCTGGCAGCTTCATTTAATTTTTTATTCAAATACGAGCTGCATAAACAGACTCTGAGGTGCATCCATTCTGTTGTCATTTTCTCCCTGTTAGGAGTAAACAACACGAAAATAACCAGAAACCAGATGGTACATAGGAGCTGCCGATCCAATCATGATAGAGTAAAAATTGACTTTTGCGTGGGTTGTGTCTCGAAGTGATACGCAAAGCAATCCCGATCATGGCTGTCACGACTGATTACTGGATATAGTGCAGACATCTCAGAAACGTGCATGTGCATAAAAAAACTGTGTAAGTAACCTAGCCTGTGCAGAGTCTTCTTGAGAAACTGCCAGTTGAAGGCCAGATGAATTTCTCCCATTGTCACTGTGACCTGTGATTTAGTGAGATGTCTTTCCTTTGCCACCGGAATCACAATTTGTGATCGGAGAATGCTTATTCAAATCAGTGACATCGAATGATTTTTTTTTTTTTTTCTAATTTCTGTTTCAATATCTAAATTTCAAAGGCCATCTCCACCGACGGTGAACATGATCGTTAAACTGGTTATAGTTGTGGGGGTTAGGTAGAGCTTGGCATGCTGGTTCCTCACTTACAACCGCTTGCCACAAAATCTAAAACCAAGAAAAGAATCATAGTTAATAATAAATAGCATGCTTCTTAAACAATATATTATTGTCTACTATTCCTTCCCCAACTGGGTCACACTGATTTCTGGATGAATGTCCTTGGTTTCTTTTCTACTATTCGTACTCTTTTCTTGCAAGATTTTCCTAATTGTTAAATGTCGAGTAAAACTAGGCTCTTCTACATAAGAATCAAGAAAACAATAGTGTCGCTCTCGAAATCTTCGGATCCTTTCCTCTTAAGGGTTATCAATCCCATTGGGCGGGCAGGGCAACATCATTTGAGATGTAAAAGGAAGGGTCCATAATTGTCAATGTAGATTTATTTTATTTTATTTTATTTTATCTTCCGAACCTCTAAAAGGCAAGGGACTTTCGGACTCACTCCTGCAAAATGAACTCCGGCTCCGTGTACCACACCCTCAAAAGTTTTCTTACACAGAACTGGTTAAATCACTGGCTTTTCACCATCGGGTGTGGTCCTAAATGATTGTTTGCACCCATGAGGTGTTGAATCTTGGACCTTGAAGGGAGTGATATCCCAAGACCAAGACTTTCACCATTTGGGCCTAGGGCTGTTCAAAAAAGCCGCACACCCGACCCGAAAACCCAACCCATTTGAGGTGTGAAAGCAGAACCGGTTATAACTGATATCCGTTTGCTTTTTAAACGGGTAATACCTGATACTTGTTTTTAGACAAAAATGGCATCCAAAAGGGCACACTTTCTCGATCCCTCGTAGCTCTCACTCTCTCCTAATCCCTTAAACTAGTGCTGAATTCAAGATCAATTCACATAATGGTCTTCCCATTTACCCTCGCATGGAGGGTAGCTGCTCTCTCCCCCAAATAGCAGCCTCCTCTTCCTTTTTCACAGTAGTTGAATCTCACGCGGGACTAGCTCAGAAAGACTGATATCGCCCTACCAACCAGCTTAATCGCAGGTAAATTCATTGTTTCCTTCACTAGCTCCAATCCTTTTCACCGATCGGACTCTAGTCTATACTTCACAAGCAAGGTCCTTGCTCAATGAGCATTTCTTGTTCGGCTCAACCCATCTTATGTATTTGGGCCTTTTTGTTTTTAATTGGTATCCCGAAATTTGATTGTACAAACCTTTTGGATCTGTATATACTAAGATTTCTCGATCTTTTGGTGAGCTTCTTTAGTTTGTTGGATACTATAGAGTTCCAGATATAATGGATATTGGAAATGAACTCTATTTATCTATTTGGTCATTTTTTAAGAGTTCTGCAATAGCAGCTTTGATGGTGATAAGGTTGATAATGGGTTTCGATTAATTGAAGAACCCTTGAAAAGAGCATGGAGATATTCAGATTTTGATCCTATTTCAGAAGAAAAACTGAGCACCAATGGGTTTTCTTTGATAATGTCAAGATTGATGCTAGGAGGGTTCTTGACGTTCTCGTCGTCTCGAGCAAGATGGCCCTAGACGAATTGTATACGAAATTGGCTCTAGACGAATTGTATACAAGGCTTTCGGGAATTCTCGTCAAGGGAAGTTCTATTGGGGATTTTGCAAAATTCTTTCCTGCTTTGATTGCTCTAAACTAAAAATAAATAAATAAAATAATAATAATACTAAACCGGGTTGGGGTCGGAATACCCCTTTTTCGATTTTTTTAATTTAATTTAATTTAATTTTTTTTGGATATTTGGTTAAACGGCTAAATGGAAAAAAAACTCATTTTTGGGCCGGGTCGGAAATGGACACATCCAGTCTTGGTCGGGTCGGAGAACAACCCTACTTAGGCCAACCACTTGGGTCAATGTAAATATTCGATAAAAGGATTCCAGCAGTTTATGGATTTGGATTTTAATGGACAAGGAATTAGATTTTGGATACCACTCCTGAATCCGGCATTGCTTCACTTCCTCTTCCTTCATTTTGAAACAAATCAAAAGATTTTTTCTTAGTAATAAAGAAGTCGAGTTCCTTGTTTTTTAGTAGAAGGAAACCGATATATCAGTAAGCATGTAAATAAGTAAAACTATTAGTATATAACAAATTACTCGGATCAACCCAAACAAATTAATGAGTTTGAATTCGATTCTTTTATTAAACAAATTATTTGTGATTATGATTGATTAAAATTATTAAACATTAACATGAAAGAACAGGGAACTTCAGTAATTCGTATAAACTCATATAATTTCAAATTTTTATTTTTATAGTTTTATGTTTAACTTTACAAAGAGAATATCTTGAGTACTTAAAAAAGAAATCGTGCTTTAGCTACATGGTGTTTAAATCCGGGTTTATCAATTAATAAAATATGCAGAAAAGAGAACAATTCAGAGGGAGATGCCTCTAGAGTACTATACTGGGAAAGGCGGAGATGATAATTTGTCATAAAAAGGCAACATATTAACAAAGAAATATCTTCAATCCTCTGGATAATTACAAAGAAGTTAAAAGTCTAGGACGACACTCTTCAATATCAAATCTTTTTTTTCTTCTTTCTAAGCTTTGCGGTACATATTAGAAGTTCTGCAACCATCATGCATGGATGGCACCCAAACTATCCATCTCGAGTCAAACCTGAGGAGGATCAACACAAGTTAAGCCACAGACATGTTAGAGAGCCGACTCGGCGTTGGCCGGAAATTCCACCACCGAAGGCTCAACCTACGAGTTGGTGGCGTCAAGGCCCTCCTGACCAAGACCTCTTTGCTCCCGTAACGCCTCCTCGACGTTGTTTCAGGCACCGCGTAACCGTGCCGGGTACACCTGACTGATCCAGGATGGTTGGAACATGTACAAGCCGCCCGGCCGGCTCTAGGAGATGCTAAGACATAATTGCTCTTACGTCCCCGATTCCCCGTCACCATACTTCCCGATCTGGTGAGTGAAGCCCTCGCCGGTAGTACTTGTTGTGCCGGACTTTGCGTAGCTCGTTTTTGAGGAGTACTACTCTGCATCTTGTAGAAGAACTAATCGAAGAAGCGGTTTTGATTTGAGATGAAAATTGTCGGTAATGAAATGCTCGAGTCTCAAGTTACATGGTGTCAGAATTTATGGTCATTTGAATTGAATGCATATGCCATGAATGACGAATTTGGAACTTTTCAGTGATTGGAAGACAGGACTTTCTTCGTTGACAAAAGTTGGGCAAGCTTGGAGTGCTTGACCAGTTCAAAGACTGGAAAGAAAGGAAGAAAGAAAGATGGTATTGGAGTCCAATGGTGTTTGATTGATGTATGGAAGCCGCACTTCCTGACCGGGTCACCTTGCAGGCTACGGGGATGTGATTTACGAAACATCCAAGACACGTCGCTCGATCCCCCTAAACTATAAAACAAAAATTATATTTACAAAGCTAAGTCTGAGAACATACTATCAATGTGGCCGGCATGACATGATTTGATTGGAATTAAAGAATTTTAAATTAAATATTCTTACAAATAAAACATGACATATTAATAACGGGTAAAACAGATTACACACTGACATTTTTTTTTTTTTTAAATGAATGATACTCTAATTTTATTAATAACTCTCTTTTTTATAATGGATGAATATATTTTACAATCAGCGTAAAAATTTTTAGAGTTACATAAATTCCAAAATCCAAAATCTTGTAAAAACCTTTCATTTTAAGAAATAAAAATACTACTTACATTAAACTGTTTCAAAGTATCTATAATAGAAATAAAACAAATATACAAAAGAACTATTTTCATCTAAAATTTGGTAAATTAGATTTATCAATAATACTTGAAGTTGCAAGATTAACTAATCCTTCTGCCACACCATTACTTTATCTGTATATATGGTTCACATAAAAACTTATAAACTTGGTAAAGTCAAGTATATCCTCTCAAATATTCATATATTTGCAGGGGGCTTTTTTCTATTTTTATACCAATTAACTTATTAACTACCAACAATGACATCATAAAAATTAAGTTGATAACACAAAGAAAGACCAGCTTTAACTATGAAAATCTCTAAAAAAATATTTGTACCAACCTCCAAATAAATAGAGAATCCATATATAAAATGCTCTTGATCTCAAATAATACCACCACAGCCAGCGAGGCCAAGGTTGCCATTTGGGCTTTGAGGTCCCATCCAATATTACCCACCGACTTTATAAGTAGATAGCTCGTTAGAACAAGTGTCAATTTACCTCCTAAACCACCACTAAGTTCCGTTTTACCAAAATTGTCAATTTATACCGAAAGATGCAATATGTAATAACTTACGAACGAAAAATGTAATTATTTCAAAAAAAAAAAAAAAGGATAAGAAAGTGTGGACATTTATCAAATAGAGTAGGGCACACTGACAGCCTGCAACTTGAGCTCAAAATGTCGGGTTTGTGCCCGACCTGAGCCGAATATTCCCATTTAAGGCGCTAACCCGACCCAAACCGGCCCTTCAAAACAGAATTGTGTCGAACCCGTATGATCCGACTGATCTTAAAAAAAAAAAAGGGGGGGGGGAAACATCCATTAACCCATTTAGTGAAGTAGGAAGGAAGACGATTCCAAGTAAATAATGTAAATATTATAGAGAACAACGAAGGTGAAGCATGGCCTAAAGGGTTGAACAAACTAGGCAAGAACACCGAAAAGAGTAGCACCAAAAGCCGAGCTGGTTGCCTCCGTAATTTCCTAGAAAAAGAGTGTTGAGAGAGCCTAGTAGTCATGTACAATTATTTGCAGTTTCAATTAATTAAGAACCCCATAGATCTGTAAATCCTCATATCGATAGAAAAATATGAACTACTTGATTGGAATCTCGATCGTTCTTGGTGCTCTCGACTCTTTTCTTGTGCGCATTTTGAATGGTCAACAGCAATCTCACAAAGATGGCTTGGGACCCACCACGCATATGGACCTCATATCGCCTCTAAAGAAAGAGGAAGAAAAAGAGCTCGGAGAAGCTGAGGTGAGGCCTTTGAATGCCCCAGCGAGGTTGAAACTCATCGATGTAGCCATCGTCATTTTCTTCTTCTTTTCTCTTTTTACGTAATCTTTAGTATCTGTCTCTATCTACAGCTTGTGAAGGAGGAGAGAGAGAGAGAGAGAGAGAGAGAGAGAGAGAGAGAGTAATTATGGGAGGGGTTGCGTGTTGTTTGTATGGAACAAAGGAAGTGATGGATGAGGGAAGCTTTATGCTGTTTTTGTAAAAGAGAGAGAGAAAAAAAACCAAGAGCGAATCTTGCAATTTCTTCAATTTCGACCGATATAAAATGTTGCCAACCCGTTGTTCCCCTTGATCCAATGAACCCAAATTTTGTTGGGTGGGCCAATAGCGGGTTTTGCGGACAAATTGGTTTAGGCCTTTTATGAATAGGCATAGCTACACGTACGCATTGAGGGTGTAGCTAAATGATGGGTCTCGAGAAGGCCAAATCTTCTTCTATTTTTTTTATAGATATTTTTATATCTTTCAATATTTTAAAAAAATTTACAACATCATTAAAAAATACATCTTTAATCACTAAGTAAAAAAAAATATCGAGACCCATGTTGGGACCCAACTCTCGTTAGGTCTTTCATTTTCCTTTATCAAGTTTGTCAAGAACTACATATTGTTTAACATGAAAAACATGACGTTTGTGGCATCGTAAGATGGGACTGTTCCCTTTGTTCCATTGTGCTTGTTTGTGTACATGCGCGGAAATTTTCCAAGCTGGATAAATAAGAAAAACAATGTGAGGAGGCCAATAATTTTATGTGGGCCAGCTATCTAAATCCCATTTGATATTTAAAACAAAAGGGCCCACTTTAGATATCAATGGTATCTGCCAAATTGAGTCCATTTGCATCTGCGTTTGTTTTTGATATAATAACTAACTGTTTTGGAATAGCCTTAATTTTGTCCATATATATTTCAAATAAGCAGGAGTATCAAAGGAAAGATGTTCTAACTGAAGGTCATGACAGTTCTATTCCCAAAGGCAATCCATTTCTGTAAATCATAATGTTTTTTTTAAAAAGATGGCATATCTCAATTTTATTGATATTTAATCACAATTAAACTCATCTTTTATATGTAAAAAAAAAGCACAATACTCATGATGTCCTTTTTTTTGTAGAATAAATGCAGAATTAATTCCAAAATATTCTGAACCATGCATACCGGCCAAATGCAATTATTGTTGGTTTCAACCATCTTGTGTCCAGAACCTACAAATTAACGTCGATCAGTACTCCCAAATTGGACTTTTTATGCCACTTGACACTTATTTTCCGATTAAATTATGCAATATGGGTCCCCATTTTTGTTTCAAGCTTTAGTTGGCTATATAATATATATATATATGTATATAGATAAGAGATCATCAATTAATGAAAACTCCATTCTTTTATGCTGATGAAAATGAAGCCAAGGCCTTTCATATTAGATTGAATAAGGACTAGTTTTCAAATAGAAGAATCAGGTTCGAACCCTCCACTCTGTATAAAAAAAAAAAAAAAAAAAAATCATGAAAATGAAAGTACCTCTATTATCAACAGGATGAGTACGTACTTTGATGTAGCACTCTCTCTCTCTATCTCTCACACATGACACAACTTCAACTCAAGTACTTCTTAATTGCTTTAATTTGATTGTTATGATCAGATGGGCATGAAAGAGATTAAACCAAGAATAGATCAAGGAATTAATTAGTAGTGCGCCAATTGATCTAATGTTTGTACGTGGTTTTGTTTTTTTCTCTTAGTGGAGCAAACGCGTGTATTTACGTATTCCTACACGTATGCAACTTGTATTGGTCGTATCAAAATAGACAAGAAGGAAAAAAAAAAAGTATCATATATATTAATTTGCACGTATACTAGTATAAATGGTATCTAAATCGACCCGGGAAAAAAATATATACATCTTTTAATGTGTACCAGTACGCAGATTTTAAGCTTTGAATTAGGATTAATTCGCATAAGCATCATTCTAAAAGTGGATTGAGATAATATATTGCGCATTATTTTCAATATCGCTTTGATATATATGTATCTATATATTCCGAAATTGAATACATGGAAAGATAAAGATTTATAAAGTTGATTTGTACTGTTTCCTAAGAAAGGAATGCAATTAAAGGCTGGCGTATTTAATTCGTATATGGTTTTAAGATAATATGATTCCTTTAGATGATAGTGAGATTAATGGTCCCATAAAAAGTAGCAAGAAAAGAAAGCCCTCTTCCTGTCATTATGTGACACGGTACCTCAATTGGACATGGAACATACTTAGCTACGTCTTATCATGAGTGCGATGAAGAAAATGACAACCATTATATATATATATAAATATATATATGCCCAAATATCTTCAACAAAAAATCGAGGACAAAAATAAACAAAATCGAATTATATAAATTAAGTTATTAACTCAAGGTTAGTGTGTTGATAAGTAAACAAAAAAGCATAGATAAAAAAGATTCCGATCGAGATTGAATTATCATCAGCTGCATCATGTGGGTACCTTTCATGAAGAGATCAAGATGCATGTGTATCCTATATATACAAGCTCTTTGTGATTGGTTAATTTCAGGTTTTTCACTCTTTTTTTTTTTTTTTTTTTGAGCTAGCGTAAGGGCCGGCGCCTAAGCTATATTTAATCCTAATTCGTCTTCTTTTGATCACTGATCATATTTATAATATATGTGTCATGTGTATCTCGGAAGACATATATGATACGAAGTTTTCATGAATATTAACCTTCATTTTCTCTTGAAATTTCATCTTAATTCGAAGATATATCACGTCACACCTCTTAATTAATGGCTCTTTGTATAAAAACTATATATTATATAGAGTGGATCGAGATGATCACTACTTTATCAAGGATTAGTTCTTTCTTAACTCGTGCTAATAATTGACTCCAAACAAAACACTAACTTGACATGTATCATATACCGTACTCTATATCTATTGATTATAATTTTCAAACAAATTAATTAGGAAGCTTTTCTTTTGTTTAGCAACACCCACTCTCTCCTATGATATAATTCGATAAATAATATACCCAAATATATTTAAAGTTATTAAATTAAAGATATATAACATAAATAATCATATTAATTCGTACTACTAATTTTCATTAATCAAAGTCAGTGGAATTACTTTCTTAGTCATAACACATATTGTACATGTTCATGATTGTTTGTTAATTCAACCCATGCATTTTTTGTTTTATAACCAATATTATAAGATTCATAAAAAAATATTATATTTTTTAAAAAAGTGCAAAGAACATGCAAGCTGTGATCATTCTTATAAAAAGACAATTGGACCTCTCTCTCTCTCTCTCTCTCTCTCATGTTAGCAATTAGGTTTGCGATGTAATAATCAAAGTTAGTGTATTATTACCCTTAATTTTCTTACAGTTAATCATTGTGATGTAATATATGCCAATCATGTTAATGATTTTTGTGATACTTCTATTTATCATTTTAAATAAATGAATTATTATTCTTCTTGGAGTTGAAAGCTGGCAAGCTAGTATTAACGATATATATATATCATCAGAATATATAGTCCTATCATGCAAAAAAGTGCAAGGGAATATAGAAATTACAATGCACATTCTCCCTAATTACAAGATTCCCCACAGACCTGGGTGGAAAGAAAGATAAAGATCATAATCGAAAGCAAAAAGATCTCTTACCTTCTAGGGTTTATGCAGTACTACTGACAGCAAGAACTGGCACATGATATACAGAAGCCAAAAACCAAGCAGTACTGACGTACTACTTTTATGTACAACCAAGCAAAACTTGGCCACAATCCTAGTCAATGATCAAGATCAACGTTACACACATTATCATACGGATCACAAACCATAATCATTATATTAATTATCTCTCCACAAAATACATGTATAGCATTATTGAAGTTCTGCAATAGGATTAATGATCTCTCTTTCTCGATCTGATCTCTCTCTAAATATACATATGTAGACATACATACAGCAACAGTACTCAATTAAGGATAATATTAATATTGTAGCGTTTTAATTTTATCTGCATTAAAAGATAGCAATATCTGCGTTTTAACTATATATATTATGTACATATATAGAATACGTAGAAACTCTCTGACAATTAATACAAGGGTCTCACCTGAAATTTGAGCTACCTTTTACATGATTCAGAAGACTTCTGAGGCCATTTCAAAAGTCTCTACGTACACTAGCTAGCTCTTTAATCTGGTAGCTAGCAGCCAACACTTTGCAATTTGATCAACAGGTAGATTACATATATAGACTGCTGGCAATCCACATGGGAATTAAGCTGATCATCTGTATGTATATATGTAGTCTTTAGCTTCATGACAATTCTACTTATGCATATATACATACATGATTTGCCATCATATAATAACCCAGTAGTCGATTAATATAATTAAGAATACCAATTCAATCCAGGGAGCTGACTGCAAGCTGGTGCCCGAAAAATGCTGTCTCCAATAATAGATCCCAGCATCACCTGTTGGTGCAACGAAGGATTCTGTGGGAGCTGGCTAAGCAGAGCGGCAATAGAAGTAGATGGATTCCCACTTGCTGCGCTTTCAAGATCACCATCATCCAAGTGCATTGATTTCTTGCTCGATGAAGATCCTGTTGCGTCATCATCATTCCAGTACAAGGAAGGGAGTGTCCGTTTCAGAGGGAAGCTGCTCGGGGTTACCATGGGCAGCTCAGGCTTGGAAGCAGTACTTGAAGAGGCAAACCGGCACAAAGCGCTAGCAGAGTTAATATCATGATCACCGTTTACTATTCCTTCAAACGTATTCTGGTAATTTCCGAGGGGACCGTAGTTTGCGGCCTCATTTGCAAGTTGCAGTTTCACAAGATGATGTTGTTGGCCCACTGCTATTGAATTTGAAGGTGGTGGTATGGGTCCAATCATGTCATCCTGCATCGAATCCTCCCTTTCCTGACGATCCATCATCAGTCTTTGGGTGTTGTTCTTTTTGTAGATTCGACATAGGACCCAATCATCGAGCTAAAACAATAAACAATCAAATCATCACCAATATTTCAAATATCTCTGCGTTTTTCAGAAAATATCCCCAGTGATAATATATCACCACAAAAAAAATTAAAAAAAAAAAAAAAACTCAAAACTACAGTTGGAAATTACCCTCAATGAGTTTTTCTTGTTGTCTAAGTCATGACACCCAGGAGGCTTATTACAAGCCTTGTTATCGGCAAGCCGGTACTCATGCATGATCCAATTGGTCTTGATCCCTTTGGGGGGCTTCCCTCCATAGAACACTAGGGCTTTTTTTACACCAACCTTTTGATTACTCCCCGAGCTTATCACAGGCTTGTCTGTTCCTGTTGCCTTCCAATACCCAGATGTTGCCGCCCTGTTAGGTCTAGCCCCGTTCGGGTACTTGCGGTCCCTGGGACTGAAAAAATACCACTCTTGCTCGCCAAACGTAGCCTTAGCTGAGACAACATGAATATATATATAAACCTAAGACTTAACTGCGATATATACTACAACCCATGAAAAATTTACTCAAAAAATGCAAACTTTTCTCGTTTTTAATTATAGCTTTAATTAATTGGGTCAACTCATATATATATAGATATTATTGTACCTGGAAGTTCCCAGGGATCAAACTTGTAAAGATTAACTTCAGCGATTATTGCAACTGGAAGGGGAGCCGAGATGGTCTTTTTCTTGAGGTAGTGAACCACGAGCTCTTCATCTGTGGGGTGGAACCGGAACCCCGGCGGGAGGTTTGGCTGCTGCGAGACTTTGGATAAGTCAGTGGTCTCCATGGCTCACACAATTTTAAGCAATAGCAACGTCTTAGTATTTCAAACCTTTGCGGGCTTGAGCTCCGAGAGAGGGCATATGATCGGAGAAGAACATAACGGAGAAATTAAGAGAGCTTTGTGAGATGATTGTTCAAAGACTGTTGCACATGAGTTGCAAGGCCATCTTTTAAATGGGCAATGGAGAAGAGGACAGACTATATACTGTGGATGCATGGGTAAGGGTTACGTACATATGCACTCGGGATACGGTTTTCTAAACGACCAACGATTGCGTGCCACGTCATGGTATCAGAAGTAGATTGGTCATTTAGATAACTGCATTGATAGAGTAAAGAAATGGGGTGGTTGGCAAATGAATGTGAGTGATTTGGAGGTGATGGTTACCTGATGATGACGAGAACTGAAATTTAGGCCGTTGTGAACGTGACACGTGTAGGTTACAAATGTGGGATGGGTTGACACGTGGGCGAGGGGTCATCTGGGGGCCACAATCCACCCACACAAGACAAGGAAGTAATACAAGGGACAGATAAGTGTGGGGTGGGAACAAACTTTACGCTTCAGATGTCATGCTTTTGTTGTGCAAATACCACCAATTAATCTCTAGAAACCCCATCCATTTATGCCGAAAAATTCTACTCATCTTCCAATGATGTAGTGTTAAAATAGACTTATAAATAAAATATAATAAATAATCTCTATTTATCTAATGTCACGTTATAGAATGATGATCAGATGATGATAAAAAAAGAATGATGAGAAACATTACTCATTTATGCCACCCATTATGCCATGAGAGTCATTTTGGAGACGGGATAGAATTCATGGCTTTAGCCACTTATTCAGATTTCTAATTAGATGTAATATTCGATCTCTAATAATGTTTTTTTTTGGGGGAGGGGGGGTTCCTTCTCTTTAACGATTAGGTGCTCATTATAATCTCTATTGATGAAAAATTTATTTGCAAGTTGATATAGTGGGCAAGCCTTCCCACATGCCGTTGACATAGTTAGTACGTAGGATCTTATTTACGGGAAAAGTTTACAATTAAATTCTAATTCTTTTAAATAAGATTTTACGGCATTAATTATATATATAAATAAATATATATATAAGTTTGTCTTCAATACCAACTTATAAATCCACAAATTATCCATCTGGGAAGCATGCCTGTTGAGGAAAATAGAGATTCGTGTAGTGGATGTAAAGAAAACAAAAGTGCAAGTGATTAGATGGAGGGAGCCGAAGCCTAGCCGTTTGAAGCTAAACTTGGATGGAAGCAGTCTCGGCAACCCAGGCCCCGCTGGAGGTGGGGGAATCGGGAATTCTATGGGATGATGGGGGTCACTTGTGTTTGGCTTTTCAAAATTCTTTGGGTCTTGTTCAAGCATGGAAGCTGAGCTAAGGGGGGTGCTAGAAGGAGTAAAACACTATCAGCAACTCAGGTATACAGCTATAGACATAGAGTGTGATTCCTCAATGGTAGAAAATTGGTTCTTCACTCACAAATGTACGATATGGTAGCTTTGGGAATACTGGGATCAACTACAATTTATATTACAGGATTTTGATTTTTCCATAGCACATTACTATAGAGAAGGAAACCAAGACTGGGTGCATTGGGCGAGACCAACCTTTTCCTGGATTGGTCACAACTTCCAAGGATGACTAGAGGTTAGTGAGATTGGATATAATGGGCACAACATATGTTAAAAGCAGACGATAATGTATAGTTTTTTCTTGGTAGGTTTCTATAGTTTCTTGCAAAGTTTTAGGTAGGAAAAGATAGATTTTCTGTTGTGTTTGGCGGTTTTTCTCTACTACAAGTGAGGGTTTCAAAATAGTATTAGAAGTTCCGTCCTCTTTTTTTTAAAAAAAAAAGATATAAACTTACAAATAAAAGAATTTATTTAAGATATAAGCATTCAACCATCGTATGAGGTTGTTAATTTAGGGAGGCGGAGCGATTCAAAGTTTCTCAAAGCTGGTATTCACCTATTGTACTAACTTCTGATCAAGGAGAAGTAGTAAATAAATTAAGATGCTGTTGTTTGTCATAAAAACTTGATGATCGAGGATGCGATCAAAACCGGGGCGGCTAGAAATTGATGGTCAATATTGGATGTCGAGTGAACAATATAACTTGTCTTTTTCTCCATGTCACCTTCGATTAAGAACCAGCACAAACATATTCTCAAATGAGTTTTGAGGGCTGTCGTAAAAGCCGGCTTGAGTAATATTATATATAATTGTGAAATGGGTAAATATTGTGTAATTATTTTTAAAAAAAATGAGATTATTTATTATTAAAAAAATAATTTTTTTATATAAATCTCATATTACTTAATAACTTTTTTTTTTAAAGAGAATGTAGGATACTTATTATACACAAATTCAAATATCATTTTTCATAAAAGAATTACATGCATTCAGTACTTCTTTCAAATTAATTAATTATTTTTCCAAGCAGACAGTAGTACTAGTACTGCATGTCCTCGATGATCAGAAGGCTAATTATGGTTAATTTAATTTTGTGGGTCCAAAATGCAGGTACTGGTCCAGTAATATATATCGACCAGATGATGAAAGGTATAGAAGTCAGTATTTCTTACAAGTCTATTTCGTACCTTCTGGAGGCGGCCACCCTCAACATACATATATACATTAATAGTTATTCTTGTCACAAATTATAACTCATCATAGTTATTCATTTTTCTTGTAGAAACGAAAACTGAACGTTTTATATCGGCGGGCCAGTAAAATAAAAGTAACAAATTAACAATTATAACGTCAGGTTAGATTTGATTATGAAATTAATGTTTTATCTCACCCACCAAATTAATTTCTATTTTATGTGCTAAAAAGAAAGTTTCAACATTAATTATCTAATAAATGTATGTAATTATTCCCAACGACCTGATTAGACATTGACGTGGAATAACTACTGAATCAGGTCGATCATCATGTGGGGGCCAGGGTACGCAGAATATTGGGACCCCATGCATCCACCACTGATATTTTTTTCTCTTCTTTGTAGTTTTGCGTTTTTTGTATTTATTATACGTGTATGAGTTTCAACCTTATTTAGTAATTCATGGATGGTCAGAAGAAAACATTGCAAACTTATAATTAGGTCGAAACTCAGCCCTTAATTCATTGTTAAGCTACCTAGCTAGCTTATAATTGCCTTGATCAACATCAAATATTGTAGTTTTCGACGTTTGGTAATGCATATATATATATATATATATATATGGATTATGTTGGATTCTATTATCCATGAATATATATATCCTTTCGAGATCCAAAACGATAGACATAGAATCCAATTACATAATCCATGCAATCAAAACGATCACTCCCCTAATTATCGACATCATGTGAATAAGCACGCACAATCACGAAGACATCTCGGTTTCATTAATTAATTTCATAGAATACATGATGATGTCAAGTACTACATAATATTTAATGTGGGATAATTTACTTTTTATAATTTACATACGTAATTGTCAATGACATTTACAATTACCGGAAAATATATATTGTTATTTCATATTTCAACATGCTTTCGGCCTGCAGATTAGAGTCTATGTTTTTCAGTTGATCATGAGATAATCTTATTCATGTTCATGAGATGGATCGCTGTTATTCTGCCACGACATCATGACTAATTGCTTAATTAATTTTCTCCTTTTCCAGCGGCATAAGTTTCATGCATGCTTAATATTCTAATAAATTATATCTAAGCTCTTAACAAATTTAGACAAAAGTAACAGTTGCATGATCCATACAACAATACATGTGATCGCCACTTGTTTGGTCTGTTGGCAGACATGCACATTCATGGTGTTATCCAGACATGAGATTCCATTTGTCACACGAAATTACAAGCTAGCTAGTTGGGTACGTACAATTATATACTCATGTGAACCAAATTTTCCAACAAAAAACGTTCATGTAATGTGAGAGGGCTAAGCTCGCTCCAAACCGCCACTTCTGAAATCCATGCATGTCTTCAGATTTCTCTTGTTCTCATTCGCTTTTATAACCGTCGCAATCACGATCAACTGCAGCTTGCGTCTCCATGAATCTCTGTGATGTAGAAAAATACACATAATTTCCTAAACGTAACCGTGATATATCTATATATATAGCTAGTACACACACATGCAGGTGCCACGCGGCAGGCAATTCTATTGCGGTGAATGGTAAAGTTAGTACTTAATAATTGAATAATGGCCGATCGATCGATTGTGATTTTGGATCTTTGTATTTTAATATTGGGTCCCGGTCACTACACATGCATGCATGTGTGGTGCACGTTATTGCATTAATAAAAGCATCAAATTGCCAAAAAGATATGGTTGATGTCATGTAGCTACGTACAATACCAAAATTATCTATAGGATTAATCTCAATGGTACTGTTTCTCATTAGAGCTAAAAGCTCATGTATAAAGGCTGTTCTGTACACATTGTTCTTGTGGCATAAAGCCGCAATCTGAGTTACACGCCTGGGTACGTACGTATCTACTAACTACCTAGCTAGCTAGCATGTCATATAATAATATGAATCCCAAAGGTTAAAGATGGCCCAATCTTTGTACTACTTACCCAAAACAAATAGCTAGCTAGAGTATATTATATAATAGAGTAGTGTAACAGCCACATATAATGAGATTTCATAAAAATAAACTCTTAAACTGATGTGACTTGATTGTAAAATAGATCTAATATATCATATGAAATCATATCAGCTTATAGATTTGTTTTTGTGTGATCTTTTTTTTTGTAAAGCATTTCTATATATAATATGATGCTGTCATGGATGTTTGTCGGGATTATATATGTATTTTTAACACACACTAATTAGTAATATGAAGCTTGTGACTTTTGTCTTTTGCTCAGGGAGAGAGAGAGAGGCTCATAGTCATATATCCTCCAGCTTCCCTAAAAGTTAAAATTCCAAATGGATTTGGGTTTCAACAGACGCCATTTGAGGCCAAATTAAAGTACCAATTTTTTTAGAGTGAAAAATAAAGAAAGAAAAAAAAATCAAACAAAACACTTTCAGTTATTTTAAAAATCTTTAGGGATATGCAAAAATATTGGCTCTATTGGTTATGGATCATGATACTCTGGCGTCCAACATGTATAGCTAGGCATGCTCTCTAGACTAGTAATTGTATTTTTTTTTTCTTTTAAACATTTTTAATATTTAAAAAAATACATAAATTCACTAATAGTCCATTTCTTAATTATGAAAAAAAAAATTAAAATACACCAACAGTTGAAATAAAACCATGGCACAACCTAACATTTCCCATAGGTATAACTGAGTTTACGGTCAGGGGTTGGAAACACTTTTTGGAGGTACCAATCTCGAATTCTGAATAAATACAATTGTACTCGACAGGCCGGAACATAGTAAGTGGCTTTAATGGATAAAGCAATAAGTTGGGTCTTGCATGATATGGGCCGATATCCATTCATTATGGGCGTCTAAGTCTGACAGGCTCAGATCTGAGAGCCCAGTTTTAATGTGCTACCACTTTGGAACCGTGGAACACTCTTTTCTCTTGTAAATAATAATTAAATAACAGGATAATTAAAACTTATATCATATGAGAGACTCACATATACAGTAATAAATATTGTAAGATCTATTCATGATGTTTGATTTGCGTACATCCAATTAAGAGTTCCCTAAATATTTGATGTTAACAAACAATTAGATTGATTATGGTAAAAATAATAAATTGATCTCTTTATCCTAAAAAGCAACACATCTAATTAATTTAAAATAAAAATAATAATATTTTCAATCTTACATGTAAATCCGATATTCTTTCTTTAAAAAATAGATAAATTTTAAATTGAAGTTATAAAAAAAAAAAATCATTTTCGTTAAACAAAATGGAGAGAACTTTTTAGCCATCTGGGCCTCCGTCACGCATCAATTGTCGAGTCAAACCATTAAACATGTCATAAGTGAATGACGTATGAGGTGGCGAAACAGTCGTAAAGCAGCTCTTTCATCCATTGAATGATTTTGTGACGTGTGTACATTTAAAAAAGAAAAAAAAAAAAAAAAACTCATGGACGCTGTGGAGTCTAGGCCACCAAATGGTCACGTGTGAGTCAGGCTTTTTTTTTGATTAATTCCCACCGCAAGCGAAGGCTGTGAATATATGACAAAAAAAAAAAACTTCATTCTTATATTACATATATATATATTTTTAACATATGTATGATGTAGAAACCATGAGCAAAGAAGTCTGCAACAAATGGCGGAGCGAATCAGGAGGAACGACATCATGCATGACAATATATACGTAGATCCTACGTAATAATCATCTAAAATATGCCGATAGAAAATATATTAAATTTATAAATAATGCTAAGTATAATAGAGTTTGTAAACATCATGCAATATTTTCGATGTAAATTTTATATTTTTATATATATATATTTTTAAATTATACGGCTTATACACTTCATGAAGAATTCGAATACCATTTATCTTATTGCAAACCTTTTTTTCCCCTTTAGGCAGGGTCGATGCCGATGTTTCAGACATTAACGCTAGTGATCTATGACGTAAGTGCATGCGTTAGGAGTAGCCGCAAGATAGGTCGCTATATATATATATTGACTTATATATATATAAAAATATATATTGACGTTAATTCTGATNAAAAAAAAAAAAAAGACAAAAAAGCGAGCAGAAATTTTTTTTGGTTCAGAGACAAGAATGCTTAATAATATATAATATTGTTGCTATCAGTCGTATTCTTTGTTTCTTAATAGAAAATACGCCCGTTCGCATTAATGTAGTAGCTGTATTTGTAGAACGTTGAATATAATTTGTAGCTAGACCAGCACGAGAAACACAAGAGCTGAAATTAATAATAATAATAATAATAATAAGATCGCGAGTGATCAGTTCACGAAGCAAAATGCTCTTTGGTGTCTAGATCTGCATGCAACTCATGCAAGTAGGACCGCTAGCTGGCTCGATCCATGAGTAGTACTAGTCCAATTAGTAAAATTATATGAAAATTGATTAAGGACACATGATGATGATCATGCTCCCAAATCATCGGGTCATGGGACAAAATTGGAACACTTTTCATTCTAATTGTTGCAACGAACTTGGATGGTGATCTTTGTCATCTATCTGCCCACTTTATTGATGTTTAGTCTTTGATCACTTTGTTGTCACTTTTTGTAAAGAAAGTGGGCAAGCGGTATATGCTAATTATTATGAGTGGCAAAAGATGAGGCTGTTTTCAAAGACTATTTTATGTTCCTTTTGGAAAAGTAGTGGGTACAATTCCTACCCAATAATGTTGACTTTCGTATATATAGTTATCACCATATAGCTAAATTAATTAATAAATATTTTTCATGGATTCATATATATT
>QEOT01122292.1:0-15843 GCA_003123785.1 Pterocarya stenoptera | reverse complement strand
AGAAATGATTGTCAAAGTTGATGGGATTCGACTTTATTGTTGAGTACAAGAAAGGAAGGAAGAACCTAGTAGCTGATGCATTATCTAGGCATGGGGAAGAGAAAGTTAGGGTGTCTATGCTCTCACAGCCCAACTTTGATTGGATTGAAAACATTAAAGTTTCATACCTCTCGGATACTAAATTCAAAGAACTATTGGAGAAATATCTAAGGGGTGATTTGCCTGCCCCTTATACACTGAAGAATGGGCTCTATTTTTATAAGGGAAGGGTGTATGCCCCTACTGACCAAGCCCTTATAAAAAGGCTGTTGACTTTGGTGCATAGTAGCCCTATGGGGAGACATTTGGGCTTTGACAAAATTGTCCACACGTTAAGAAGGGATTTTTATTGGTCTGTGTTAAAATCATATGTAAAGGAGTTCCTTAGAAGCTATGAGATCTGTCAAGTGGTGAAGGTGAATCATACACTACCTAGTGGACTGTTGCAACCTCTGCCTATATCACAAAAACCATGGACAGGTATAACTATAAATTTTGTGGAGGGGCTACCTAAGTCTGGGGGCTTTAACACCTTGTGGGTCACGGTGGACAGATTCACCAAGTATGCACACTTTGTGCCACTGGACCATCCCTACACTGCAAGAGTGGTAGCTCAGTTGTTTCTGAAACATATATTCAAATTACATGGGATGCCATGTTCAATTGTCTCAGACAGGGACCCTACATTTATCAACAAGTTCTGGAAGGAGTTGTTTTCACTACAGGGTGTCCAGTTGGCCTTCAACACAGCTTATCATACACAGACGGATGGATAAACTGAGGCAGTCAACAAGTGGTTGGAGAACTACTTGAGGAGTTTCACCAGTGGTAGGCCTAAGGATTGGTCGAGGTGGGTGGAGTTAGCTGAGTGGTGTTACAACTCTAGCAGACATGCCTCTACTAAAATATCCCCCTTTGAGACGTTATATGGATATAATCCTCCCAGAATACTTAATTACATGGCTGGAACCTCGAGGTTTGAGGAAGTCAACTCAACACTAAGAGACATAGATCATCCCTGGACATTACTCAAGGGAAAGATCACCAACGCACAGAATCGTATAAAGCACTACTCAGATTAGAAGAGAAAGGAACATCAATATTCTATGGATGATTGGGTATACCTGTGGCTTCAGCCATATAGGCAGTCCTCTGTACACAAATGTCGAAATTTGAAGCTTTCCCCCCGCTTCTTTGGGCTTTACCAGGTGGTGCAAAGGCTTGGCAAACTGGTGTACCGCCTGAAGTTACCAGACAGATCCACGATGTGTTCCATGTTTCTCAACTAAAACGTAGGTTGGGGCAAGACATCATCCCTATGCCAATTCTGCCACCTGTGAACACTTAAGGCATTCGCAAGCCTGAGCTTGAGGAGGTCCTTTCCCATGGCATGAGGAAGAGAAA
The DNA here is from genome assembly GCA_003123785.1 of Pterocarya stenoptera. Classification (NCBI taxonomy): domain Eukaryota; kingdom Viridiplantae; phylum Streptophyta; class Magnoliopsida; order Fagales; family Juglandaceae; genus Pterocarya; species Pterocarya stenoptera. Next base: position 14,400 of record QEOT01122292.1, on the reverse strand, counting down.
TAACAGGCCTTTAGTCAAAATCCTTGTATGTTGGTAGAGGCAATATGGCCGAAGAGGCTTCGTGGGAACCATACTACCAGATGCGTAAGGATTTTCCTCATCTTGTGGACAAGGTGTTGTGAAGGGAGAGAGAATGTTACGCAGTATAATAAAAAGGCTAGGGTTTGCTGTTAGTAAAGTGTTCGTGCCAAAGAATACTGTAAGTGAAGTGAAGTGAAGTGACGAAGTGATGAAGGGGTCATGGGTCGTGGGCCTTGAAGCGTGTGGGTTCTAATAAAGCTTAGTGGTAGCTGCAAGCTGGAGGTCAAGCCATTGGGCCAGAAGTCAGCTGGGCCATTAGTGGGCCTTTCATCTTTTATCTTTGTTACGAATAGGATCTAGTATTATGTGTATTTTATTTTCCTAATTTCTTAGCTGTTGTGAGTGGAGAGGTGTCAGGGTTTGTTATATGGAATGACAGGAGCTTGTTGTGAGGGTAAGCAGAATATTCCGAAGTTATTTTCCTTATTATCTGGAGGATTGGTCCCCTTGAAGTGAACTGTATTCCCACGTTTGACGTAATTCCAGATTTTCTATCAGTTTCTCTTAATTTCTACCCTATTTGCTATTACACTTCCTTGGGTCTATTACATATTCGTAGGCATTTACACCACACATCATCTTAATAACATAATTTGATTGATAAAATTTAAATTTTAAAATTTATCTTCTAAATCAAATCATATCATGTGGATGGTGTGTGGTGCATAAACCTATAGATAAAGTTATTCATCTTTGAAACTGATTGATTTTGATATCTTAATTTTATATTTTATTCCTTACCGTTTCAATTTTGATAAAATTTTTCTAGTTCATTAACATTTTGTTAATCTATCGTTAAAATATTGACATGACATGCCATCGGTCATCAAAAATAAAAAATAAAAAAGCAAGGGCAAAAATATATAAAATAAGAGAAAAATATAAAATAGAATTAATAAAAATTGAAAATAGTTTATATTAAAAGATAAAACAAAAGTTTGGTAAGAGGAGTAGTCCCCCTTCTTCAAAGGGGGGTGGCCGCGAGTCCCAGTCCCAGATCTTCCTTGGGGGTCATCAGATATGTCGGTGCCAACAGTTCTCTGCTTTTTAGGTGGCATGTGATATGAAATGCTACATCAACACTTTTGATGATGGTAATGGAAATGAATTAATCTTTACATCAGTCTACACATCACATATTATAATTTTTTTAATTTATTTTTTATTTATTTCTCTTATTAAATGTGTATTATATGAATGATGAATAAAAAAATATAAATGTTTCAAGAAGAGTAAAATAAAAAAAAATTGAAAAAAAAAATAAAAAAATAAAAAACACATTAATGTATGGTGTGTAAACTTATGCATAGCAATGCTCTAATGGAAATACGAGGATTTGATAAAATTTTCCTCTAGTGTTTGGACCAATGGTCTCAAAAATTCAAAAGGATGGAAGAAAAAAAAGATTTAATTATTTATTTCTATTTTAACAATATACTATAATGAATAAAAAACTTAAAATCAAAATACAGGGATTGTTGTATCTAAAATGCAAATCATATAAATTAGAGAAATTCTACGTAGAAACCTAACACCACATTTCTCCACTTAATAAATTATGATTTGTTATTTTTGTCATTCTATCTTAATGGTTAAATATATGTGTTTAAAAATAAAAAAATAAAAATGACAAATTATAAATTAATTAAGTGGAGATGTATAGTGTAAGGTTTCAGTATAACATTTATCTATAGATTATCTTAACAAAATTTATTAAAATTAACCACTGTTTTTTATAAATGTTTTTTCAAAGTTAAATCATCTCCTATAGACAAAATGTTATCTGGTGGTGTCATCTGGGTTACTAAAATCTGACCACCGACAGCTAATCGCCTATGGCCTAATGGCACAACAACCATGTCTCCAAAATAAAAAATATGACCACCGACAATCTGAGTTACTACGTAGTGGCCTGGTCGTGGTTGTCTGGAGTGGGCCTCATGTGGTGGGCCACTTGTGATGACCAAGATAGTCCAGAATGGGTGGTCATGCACTACGAATGGCGCTCTTGCCTGCCCGTAGGGCTGTGCATCCGGATCCGGATCCGGATATCTGGGAAAATCCGGATCCGGAATTTTAAAAACGGGCGGATATCCGCCCGGATGAACCGGATTAAAATCCGGGCGGATATCCTGTTTTGAATCCGGATATCCGGATTTTTTATATATTTATTTTTTTCAAAAAAATTAATTTTTATCACTTTTAAAACGCATTTAAAAAAAAAAAACTTTTTATCACTTTCTAAAAGGCATTTTTTATAGGCTTTTATATTTGTCATTTTTTATAGGCATTTTTTTAAATAATGAATATTTTATAGGCATTTTTTGAATTTTTTTTATCGCCAATTAAAACTTTAATAAAACAAAATAAATAATAATAGATATCAACGATTCAAAATGGACAATACACTATAGACTTTATATTATTGTTTACATCGTCATGCAAGTCATTAACTTTACAATGAACAAATAATGAAAAATTCAAAAACAGCAGCAGAGAACTGTGGAAGAAAATATGAAGTTAAGCCCCCTTATCATCTTCATTGTGAGCTGCGGGAAACAAAGATCCGAAAATCAAGAAATTAATAAAAAGTCATATTCCAAATGGTATTCATATATATATATATAGAGAGAGAGAGAGAGAAAAAATGATATGGAATGTGTCAATAAGTAATGGAAGGTTAGAAAAATGGCTTCAGTCACAACATCCAGATAGATTATTAGCAAGACAAAATCGAAAACAAACTAGAGATTAGAGAAAAGAACAAAACCAAACCAAAACCAGTTCCAAAAAAACTGAAAATAGACTAGAGATTAGGGAAAAAAAAATCAAACCCAGATCCAAACCAAAAAGAAAGGGAAAAAGAAAAAGATATCGAAAATAGACAAGAAATAAAACATAAAACAAAAACAAAAAAACCCCATACCCCGATCCAAACCAAAAGGAAGGAAAGAAATAGAGAACTTTAGATTATTGACATACAACATCCAGAGATGACTAGGAAGAAAAAAAATCGAAAATAAACTAAAAATCAAGGAAAAAAAAACAAATTGAAAAATACCCGAGACCCAGAGCCAAACCAAAAGGAAGGGAAAAAGAATAGAGAATTTCAGATTTTTGACATACAACATCTAGAGAGATGAAATAGCAAGAAAAAAAAATCAAAAATATTCTAGAGATTACAAAAATAAAAATAAAAACCCAAACCAAATCCAGATCCAAACCAAAACCAGTTTAATGAACACAATCGCAGCATCTAGAGAGATTAATAGCAAGAAGAAATAAAAAAATAGACTAGAGATTAGGAAAAAAAAAATCAAACCAGACCCAGATTCAAATTTAGAAACACATACATAGAGAGAGAGATACCGGCAATTTTTTCTGTGATGAAAATGGACGAGGGCAGCTCATAATATGAGTTAGGGTTTCTGGCGAGAGAGAGAGAGAGAGAGTTATGGTAAAAGAAAAAGAATGAATTAACTTGCCGACTTGGGGAATACTAAAGGACTTGCACCTGACATCTTTTTGTACAATTGATTGATAGGTCTGGCTCTTCATTGAAAGCACAATAAATAATAGCAATTAATGAAAGATTTTAAAACCGGATGCGGTTACATGCATAATACGGATATCCGGCATCCGTAACCGCATCCGGGCAGGTACAAAAAAATTTCTATCCGCCCGGGTTTAATCCGGGCGATAACCGCCCGGATTCATCCGGTTTTCCGGATTTTTAACCGGACCGGAAAAAAATCCGGTCCGGATGAACACCCTTACTTGCCCGTGGCCTAACCAAAGGGGCATTGGGCAAGGAGTCTCCCTACTTTCCAAAAAGGAGAATTCTACTGTCTACACTCTTATCTCACTTTCATCTCACTATAATAAAATTATGTTGTTCATCAACTTCTGAATCTATCTTTTAAAGAAATAAATAATGATTTATAAGTGATAAAAGTATCATATTTATTATTTTATGTTGTGGAATTAGAGTAAGATAAGAGTATTACTCTTTTTTTTTTTTTTTTTTACTTCAATTTCTGAAATAAATAACTATTTTATTTTTTTTGTAGTTTCATTTTTTCAAATAACCATCACATATTTCTTGTTAAATATGCTTAGTTAAGAACGAAATTCTTACCAGAAGGACCCAATTCATATGATATAAAATATCAAGTTGGTCAACACACAAGATTAGATATTTCCACAAAATTACTTTATAGTTGATAATTACGTTCCTTATTTTTCTATCTTTCAAGTCTACAGGTTTGAATTAAGATTTTCCCGTTGGAGAGAGAAAAACCACCAAGGTCAATTGCTATACAAAGATTGTATTTTTAACATACAAACGAACTCCACGTACAAATATTTCTATTGCCTACACATACTTATCATCCAGTGGTCCTTAATCCTTCCGATGACTTGTCCTGTGCAAATTCCTATATTTTCTTTGGTCTTGCATCACTGAATCTATGGACAATACAATCGAACATAATCCTCTCATTTTCCACAAGCCTCTAGTGTAAAGGGCAAGACATGTCACTGTTTTATTGCTCTGTTGAGGCTAAGTATCAAAATTTAGACCAGCAACAATGACTACACATAATTACATATTTGGGGTTTTGTTCAAATGGCATGAGCAGAAGAAGAATTAAACAGATCTAATATCCCTCTCTTCCAAAGCCACCCACCCAAACAACTCTTGCCAATCTTCGCACACCTAGAGCTTCTAACGAGCAGAGAGCAACAAACTCTTTCCCAAGCTTGAGACACATGTTATCTTTCTAATATGGAAGATCAAAATTACAAAGAAATCTTGAGCATATGCACTAGATTAATTTTTTAACCACCAGTTGTTGCCTACAGAGATATCATGGGTTAGAACATACCGGGCTAACATGGAAAGAGAACAAAAGAAAGTGAAGTTGATGGTAAGGGGCAATCATACAGCTATAGATGATCGGCCAATCTACACAAAATTCATGCTACAAAAAGTACTTCATACGTTCATCTCTCCTCATGGCATTGTATACGGCTTGGACCTGGAGTACACCAATTTCATGTTAACAAATGCTGAGACAGGTTGTACATCATATTGTTAATCAATATTTGTCTGCCTAATGTGGATTTCAAAAGTAATCAATATATCTCTTTCTTCTAGAGAAAGAAGAAATTTCATTGATATCTGGATGTGCATTTGAGAGAAAGAGAGATGGAGAGAGAGACCTGCTCACTAGAAATGACTCGAATGGGTCCAATGTTCACAGATACATATTTGCCTCTCGATGACACTTTCTGCCTGACATGACCCTGTGCAAAACATGAAAATATGATGTTGATTAGACTAGTATTTATACCGTTATATTTACTTAATCTAATTAGTTCTTTATAAAAGTTCAGTTGTCAAAAACACAACAGCCTTATACTTCGGGAATATTATACTTTTGTAGCCGACATAATATTTTCACAGAACAAGACAAAATCTGGAAATCAATTGCTTAACTAAATTGATGAGAACTTTGGGAATAACAGAAAGGTCATTGGGCACTGCACCGATAAACATTTAGGTTAAAGATGTTTCCTAAACAGGCCAGTCCCACAATCAATCGTTCGACTTGCAACTTAGATAATTGCTAAGGTGCGTATTGCCCATAAATTAAGCTATAATAGAAAAAGTGCGATTAAGCAGATGACCATGAAACAAACTCAGTGAGGGTTAAAGAGAACTAATGGCAGCATAATTTGCAAGGTTAGCAAAACAACTTGCTGTGGCATGGCAAATCCAATCCTGACAATAGAATAGGTTTTGAGATCTTTTCCAGTGCAATCCATGCTCTTTTCAGTCTTCCACGTCCCCCTTTAAGAGCCTCCAACAGGAACAATATTCGTCTGTCTGGCAGCTTTAGAGCCATGGCAGAATTTTCTCGTACAGCCATATATCAGATTGATTGATACTCCCTTATTTTCATAAGTTACAGCTATATTCAGTAGGAGATTCTAGTTCACAGAAGGCCCAATGGTCTACCTACTTATGGCATGGTCGATCCTGCTAGTTAGCAACCTTTACTGCCATGGGACAATGGTGAAAAAAGGGCATCCTATCAACTTGTTTTGACCTAGGAAAAATGAGATGGTAAGCTTTCATACCTTGCCAAAACCAATCTATCATCCAGCTCCTGACCAAAGGCCACTCAAGAAAACCCTGGATTTGCTTTATTTGTATCAAGAGCAAGATACAGGGAAATTGCACTAAAATATTTTCCTGCCATTGCTGAAAGGGGATTCTATTATGATTTACAATTCTAACGAACTTACAAATTAAGAATGACGAACCAAGATAGAACACTGTGTGTTAGTTCTGGCAGTCGATAGAGTAACCATGCCCACCAGCTCTTACCATTGCTGCCTATAGATATAGATGGGGGAAGTAGGAGAAGGTAGCTTCTTAGAGCATTGGCATTGGACTAGCCAAATGCCAATACAAGTACAAAGTTTGGCTATATGTGAGGAAAATCATCCACATTGGACTAGCCAATGCTCTAAAGCTCAACATATGAGCTACAGTAAATTAAGGGGAATAGCTAATATTGGCGAGTTAGTGTTCACACACCAAACCCTTATTTTATAATTCCCACCAACTGTCCTCTCTCTTTCCCTTGCTCTTCTCTCTCTCTTTGAACCTGTCTTCTTCCTCGGTCTCTTCTCTCCCTTGCTCTTCCATTCCGCTCGGTCTTCTCTCCTTCTTCTCTGTGCATTTTCTTCGTCGCTCTTCTCTCCCTCTTCTCTCAGTATTATCGAAGTCTCTCTCTTTCCCTCAATTTTTTGATAAACAAATGAGGAACAGCAGTTGGGAAGGTGGGAATAGTGAGTGCAGTAATGGACTCGACTCCTTGGCCTTAATCGAAGATCTGCATGAGTTTTGAGGCCTCCATTGTTTGAGAAGATGTTTCTGGAGGTGGATTGTGCATCGTGGCTGTCCTCCACCACCTCCTTGATGGCAGATATTGGTCTTCGGATCATTTCTCCGATCTCATATTGATGACCATGGATTGGTAACTGGGTGAATTTTTGGAATTTTTTCTTCGAAAAGCTCCATGGGGGAAGAGGCTCGGTGTCACCATGGTCATTTGCTTTCATTCTTGTGTCTGAGTGTTGGCATTGGAGCATCACCATGGAATTTGTTTGTTGTCCGAGTGTTGGCATTGGAGAGATCCTTTGCTTTCATTCTTGCTTCTGTGCTTTTCGGTTTGCCTAACAATCTGATACTGTTGTGGGAGCTTTTTTTTTTTTTTATAAGTAAAAATTTTATATATCAAAAGGAGAAACCAAGTACACTGAAAGTATACAAGAAAACACCTTGCCCAAAAAGACCCAACAAGCCCCTAAAGACCCAAAAAGCCCAAAAAAACCACCCAAAATACATCAGACCCGACCCAACCCCTAGCTTCCCGTAGAACTAAAACTCTACCCGAACACCAACCCTAACATCTTGATTCCCCCCTCCCCCTACTGTTGTGGGAGCTTTAATTGGTAATTGGTGGAATTCGTATGATGCCATAGAAGATGTTTGTTAAAATGCCCAGATGACCTCAAAGTTATCTCCATAACCGTTTTGACATCATTTACATTGGTTACTGCCTGCTTATTGAGATTGATAGGAAAATTGTTGGGTAGAATTAGGTTGTAAAATATCATTAAAATATATAATATTATATTAATATTTTGACTTTAAGATGACTAGTCCAATGTTGATTCACCTAGCCAAATGTCAATGCTATAGCCAAAACTTGAAATTCTAGCCAAAATTTGAACTTGGCAATGGCCTAGGCAACAATAGCTTTATTCTCTTCTCCTAGGCAGCCATCACAACTAGTCCTTGTATGCATTGCACATTTCTAGTCCAAATGTGCTGTCTAGTTGAATATATTGTTTGATGGATCAATAGAGCTTAAATGCTTCTTGAATTTGACATCATCGCAACCTTAGGTATACAGACTTTGGACCAAAAGACTATTTTGGCATCAACTTTCTCCTTATGAGTTGCAGAGACATAATATATGTGGTCTTCTCAGGCTTACTAGACTGCTGATAGCAATAGTCAACCTATCCCAACTAGCAAGTATGCCAAAACGTTACTTTGCTATTCTCCAACTCATCATCATTTAAATTCACTCAGAAGACATCCCATTAGCATTTTTTCCCACTACCCCTCATATCATGTATAATAAACTACAAATCCTACAATGCGAACACAATGTATCAAAACAATACCACCTACAACATAAACCTTGAAACAAGTCTCTAACACATTCAAACTTGATTGGTATTCACTACTACACTCTCTTGTCTACAGCTAACTCTAGTTCATGCTACAATAAATCAACGTCTGAATACTTTATCAATAATTTAATTCACGACAAAAACAATGGATAACTACCTCGGGGATTGGTTGTTGAATAACAGATTCAACAGCGACAACCATGGCTTGCACAAAATCATCACCACCAGTTCCAATCGCTGTGAACCCTCTTACTGTTGGGTATGAGTTCACCTATCAAAAGTAGGACGCGCCATTAATTTCATAATGATTACAACATTGTAAACAAAATCGACCACGACCATGAACGCACATGTGAACAACGAATGCAATTGATTTAGGAGTAAACTGGTTGAATTTTTTAAAAATAAAAAATAAAAAAACCTATGCTGAAAAAGAAAAAAAAATTCGTACAAATTTACAATTTCCATAAAAGAACGTGCAAAGTCTATGTGCATCAAACTCGTTCAATCCAGAAATATAACCCAATAACAAAAAAATAGGGATATATTTGTTGCATATGTTATCTTTGAATGGTAAGAGAGAGCATGTAAGCGAACCGCTTGAGCTGGGTTCCTTCGTACCATACCTTCTGATCCAAAGCGAGCCATTCATTGGTTGAATCGTCTGCTACGGTGCCACCAATCACCACATTTGTGGTTTGTCCAACTCTCCCTTCCGTCTTAGAGACCTCTGCATCCAATAGGACCAATACCAATAAAAACTAACAAGACTCTAAAATAATTTTAATTGAAAAAAGAGGGAGTGAGAAAGAGATAAAGATTGTTCGGAGTCGAACCCGAAATAGCTTTGAGAACAGCTTCTTGAGGCGGGCCCTGGTCGTCCTGAGAGGAAGACGGGGTTTCGTTGTGGGAGCAATCGAGTCGAGTTCGTTTGGCCGCGTGAAAACTTCGGGCCTTGGGGTCCCGGTATTTGCCGCTCAACCTGGGCGTAGAAGAGAAAGATCTGCCGGTCCTCAATGAAGCTCGAACGAAGGTCTGATTGAGACAAACGGGTTGCCAGGGCTCTGCCAATAAGACGAAACGTAACGCAGTCCTGCTCGCCATCTCTGCTCCTCTTCTCGATCGAAAATCGTGAACGTGGCCCTCCTCTGCTGTGTTTTTATTCTGTATTTAACTCAGAATTTTCCTTTTTCTTTTTTTTCGTCGTCCCGAATGATACGGGCACCCTCGGCTTCTAGTTCGGAGGTCTGAATGAAATGTCCAGGAGCCCAAGGAACATGGAAAAGATAATGTTAACTACTTTATCGTCTTTTCACCAAAAACCCTTTGGTGGCAATATATGAACGTGAGTAATGCTAATACAGTTAGGTATTGAAGTTTGATCCACCTGTTTTTAGGATTTATTATTAAAAAATTAAAATTTTTTTTATATGAATTTCTTAATATCTACTTTTTTTTTTTTTTTTTTTTTATAAAGGAAATATTCCAAACTTACACGTTATAAACTACAAATGAATCACGCAAATCATCTTTTTAGGCTGTTTTTGTTCGGTAAAATGTTTATTTTCATAGAATTTAGGAGTAAACTTCTAATTTTAAATTGCTTACTTTTAAAATCCTGAAAAGAATGTGACTGACATTTTCAATTAGGTAACTATGCATCTATATATATAAATATATATATATTTAATTTTCTTACAATCTATTTCACAATTAGTCAATACAAACGTGCCATTTCATTAATAACAAATTTAATTTTTATAAAATTAATATTTTTTATTTAATATAGAATTGTAATAGAGTTATAAGAAATTTGTAGATTAATCATTTTATTTTTTTCAACTACTTAGGTCGATTCTAAAAAACTTATTCATGCACTAGTTAGGATCTATGTCCACAGTAATCAATAACAGCCGATTAGCTTTTACTGGTAGCGAAGTTGTGGAGAAGACGTGGTCATCAAGATAGTTTCTATAGACGGTAAGACTCATAAATGTTATTCTTCATTTTAAATTTTATTTTATTTAGTCATACTTACTATTCAACACGATTTAAATAATTATTATTCAATAAATTAATAAATAAAATCACATAAAATGCGATAGAAAATTATTACATCCACGATACAAAATATCATTAACGAATAAAGAAATCCTCAATTTTTTTTGCGGGTATTCTAAACTAGATTATAGCAAGATGCCTTTTAGATATCGAGTTGAAATGAAATTAATTGAGATGAAAGTTGGGAATTAAATAAAATATTATTTGAATATTATTTTTTAATATTATTATTATTTTGAGATTTGAAAAAAATTGAATTATTTATTATATTTTATATGAAAATTTTAAAAAAATTATAATGATGAGATGAAATATTTTTACTATCCAAACTGGGCCTTAAGCGTAACTTGTGATCCAAAAATTAGACCGATTGGGCTATGTTAGTTCAAAGCCCAATTGTATCGAATGCATGCAAAACCTGAATAGTTCCTTGACATTTGCCAATTGATTATCCCGTAAAAGCTCCTTCTGAACCTCATTGAGTCATTGTTGTTGTCAAGGTGAATATATAGGTGCTTCGTCAGTGAAGTTTCTAGGTGCGGAAAAGCCAACTTTGAGTTGATCGTTAATTATTTGAATTAATAGTTATTGTATGTTCTCCAAACTTCTAATTAATATTATTAAGAGACAATATTTGAACCCATCCGGCAGTGAGGCAAAATAATGCATATTTCTTGTGGTAAATGGAGAAAAACCATCAGCCATTTTCAAATGGGATTCAAATTGAATTCTTATCATCGGTATCGTCACTTCAAGGACAGGTCTGTTTGTTCATGATATACTCGTGTTTTGATTTCAGACAAGATTCTGATCCCTGTTCGTTCGAGTGCTTTGAAAATTAGAATGGAGGCTTTTGGAAAATCCCAAGTTGCTGGGGTTGGGGTAGACAGGCGGTAGTTGGATTTGGCTCCACCTAGTCAATTACCTAAATGTTTTTCTTTGAGGTTAGTCAAGTCAAATAGCCATTTTTGTCAAGTTTATATATTATTACCTAATAATTGGGTTGTTTGGATCACTTTAACAACATTCAAAACACGTTCAATTTTGGATGGTATGGAGCGGTGAAAATACAGATCAACGAAAGAAAATGTCGTCAACGAATTAATCATTAATTTTTCACGTGCTTGACTCCTTTGAAGGACTCCAAAGACACTGTCCCAGCAGACACTTCAATGGTAACTTTTCAAGACCGTGATTATATATTTTGTTAAAACATTTTGTATAATAACTCCTGTTACTGCCACGTAGACATGTCTAAATAAAATGGAGTAATGACGTTAAGGGTGGGTGGTGCCCCCCCGCCACCCTATGTCCACCTCCCTAAACCCGTTTGGGCAACACGGGCAGCTTCGTCCCACCATGGTCGGCGGGGAAAGCACCCAAAGGGGGCAGGGGCGGGCAATAGGCTGGGCCGAGCCCCCTACACTCCTGGGTTGGACTTGAGCCCGAGTCCAAATATATAAATATAAATATGTGTATATATATACACATACACATATATATATAAATAAATTGGTTACCAAAACCGTTTAAAAGTTCTACGACATCATTTTGGAGTTAAATTAAACCTAATTCTCCTCTCTCCCAATTTCTCTTCCCCCTCTCTCTCTCCCAAAACCTCTCTCCCTATTGCTGTCACTGCGACAGTGCGGCCCACTTCATTGTCTCCTCTTCTTCTTAGACTCTCCCACTCGCAATTGTGGGTTTGCTCCAAATTTTTACTAGTTTAGTTTTTTTGATGTTTTCCAATTTGTTGTGTATTGAGTTCATTTGTTGTGGATTTTTGGTGTATTTTATTGTGGATTTGCTCTTTTCTTTGATTTTTTTTCCCAGTTGTGACCTTCGCGGGTGGATGGTGGACAGGAGCCAGACGAACCATTGGTTTGCCCACGCACTTCGGCACACAGACAGGGGGTCCACCCTTGGGATGTGGTGGCTTATTTCGAGGGGAAAAAAGCCCCCCCTCTGCCCATGCGGTGGGGTGTGGGAATCGGGCAATTCTGCCTTGGGGGTGCGGGTAGCATTAATACATGTATAATTTTTTTACAACTACATTTTAAATTAAGATTTTTCTATAAAACTGTATTATTTTTATAATTTAAATATAAAAATGCCCTATATTTAACGCAAGATTGGATAAAGGAGTGTATGTATATATTTTTTCTACTTAAATGTATAAAGGATCAGTGACCCGTCGGTCAGGATTCGATTGATTTTTATAATTTGAAGACGTACAAAAATTACGAGCTGATCTTAAAAATCTAATAGTGGAGTTTATCCTGTTTTAGAAGAATTTCGCATTGTTCACCACCATTATTTAATATTATAAAACCATATATTGTATCTATTTCTTATATCAAGTTATAGTAAATGCTAATATTTAATAATGTGTATTCACTCCAATACGAGGAATGTTGATTTTCATCTTAAATTAATGTTATTCTCAGTCGTACATATTGACAAAATATTGTAGTTAATCGATTGACTTACGTATCTTATACCTCTATTCCGACTATATATTAAATTAGTGATAATTTTATAAACTTGTAAGTCATTTTTAATGAAGTGGCATGCTTATGGTGATTGATTTAAAAATGACCATAAAAAAATTGTAAAAAATTATAAGTATATAATTATTCTATATTTTAAGTCCATAAGGAAAATGGTACATGTGAGGGAGGCCGTTCCCATGATAGGGCTGAACCACAAAGGCCCAGCCCATGAAGTACCGATAGGTCTAAGAATAGCCCGGTAGTAGGAAATCTGTATGAAAGGATAGGATGGGCTGGGCCGGGCCGAGAAGGGCGAGGTCGGCCCAAGAAGCCTAGAGAGGAGCATCTAAGTCGCATGCACGAAACATGAATCCTTGAGTCAGGAGGCCTAACACCACTACTAGCTGACAATCCACATACACAGTGTTAGAGACAACCATAGTCTCTGGACACTGACGGCTAGACAGAGTTGGAAGGTGGGTGCGCCAGTTCGAGACCATGCCGCATTTAATGAAGGTCGGGGGCGGACACTCCATGATGTGAACCCTGGACAATCGGTGGTTGCCACGATCAGGCATAGATAGCTGTCGCATGGCAAAACGTCGGGAAAGAGCACGACCTGAGTATGAAGCAACATTACCACGATCGGCTTGCCAAGGGACCACCCCAAGCAGGAATATATACCCCCATCGCGAGGGCAAAGAACTCTCAAAGCATTTTTATTTGAGCTCTCTTAAATCATAGACTGAAAACTCAAGTTGACTTAGGCATTAGAGGTGTTTCTCACCACCTTGAGCCCTCGTTTTTCCATATTCACAGAAATGGATCGACTCATCACGGAGTTGTTCAAACTATGAAACACGACATCAACAGTATACTTACAACTATTTTTAACAACTTTTACACAATTATATTTTAAATTAAGAATATTGTTTGCAAAATAACTTATAAAAGTAACATCATTTTAAATAAATATTATTATATTAACACATGGTTGTATAAGATTGTAAAAAAGAATTATCCTGCTATAAATATATACACGAACTTGGTTGATGACCATTTAGTTTCCACATTTTATAACTCTACCACATTCATGTATTAACTCTTGGAATTCCCAAATTCATATATCACCCTTTCATATTCCTTATCCCCTTATCCCTATAATGTTATCATTTGTGTGACACAAAAAATTCAAAATAAATAATATTAAGCTCTTGAAGAACTACTCTTACATTGCTAAATATTTCTATTCTATTACTATTTCTCTTAAATTTTACCACATGTATGTGTGTCATTACTCTATTTATAAAATCACTTAAAACTCAGTCACATCATAAGTGTAACGATGGTCTTGAGGCGGCTCAGGACCTCAGGTTGCTGGTAATTACATGCATATCAGACTTGGGTTCGGAATTTGGGACCGCTTCCATAAATCGAGTCCTTGTAATTTGATCGAAGCCATGGAACAAACGTGCGTAATTGAACATTT
>QEOT01122291.1:0-25047 GCA_003123785.1 Pterocarya stenoptera | reverse complement strand
AGTAAAAGCTACAAATCATTATCCCCTTTTTATGTAGGCTTATCTCAAATATAATGTAAGCACTTATGGTTTGGAACACACGGAATTATAACAATAACAATAATTTTAGAGAACAATTTCGGACAGGAGAGAAATTTCAGACGGCTAGGATTTTGTTTTGCTGCTGGGAGCTTGAAGACTCCGGTTTTAGTTTTAGTTTTAGTTTTTTATTTTCAAATAAATAAAATGACATGGCACACTGCCACATCAGCGTGTTTTTCATTTGTATATGTAGCAGGACTCTTAAATCAAATCATAGCAAGGTCCTACTATCCCATTAGATTTCTAGTTTGGCATACAGCTCAAAAGATTAATGAAAAAATGACTAAATGAGTACTCGCATTGGATTATGTATCTACATATTTGCATAATATGAATTTAAATTGGACTGCATTGGATTATGCATATCCAAAAATTTGCAAAGTTATGACAATGTTTCTACAAATTTGAAGATGCACTGTTCACTCTTCAAATCTTATTTTATTACCTTTTTCTCTCTCCTCCCCCCTCTCTCTCTCTCCACCAACGGATAGAATTTTAGACAAAAAATTCTAGTGAGTGTTAAATAATAGAATTTGCAGTGGTGCTGATTACAAAATATAAAATAATAATAATAATTTTTTATTATTTGACTAAAAAATGAATAATTCAATGTGAGAGTTTTTTTTAATATACAAAATTAATCTAAAAAAAATGTGATTTTGTATATGCATATAGATAAACCAATGGTAGTGCTACTATATATCATCGCCTTCAGTGAGGGGTGGCCCATCCACCAAGATACAGACCAACCCTGCACATTCAAATACTTCCCAGCCTCTAGCATAGCTCATCTAAACATTTTCAGTTTTTACTATCTAGAAATGGAAAACAAAAACAATGTATGAGGGTCATAAAGATGCTCTTCGACAACTAATCTTTATTGCCCCTAAAGCACAATTGTTGCCACTAATCTCAGAGATGTGCAGCAGAGCCGATCAGTAGCCTTATGCAGTTATGCTAAGTCTCCTTGCACCCCGAAAAATGGGGCAAACTTCGAGGCCCTAATAAAAAAACAAAGAAATCAAAGGCACTGTCCTTTGGGTGTGTAAGAAAAATGGGGCAAACCTTATATACAAGTTCAATACAAATAGATTCATTAATTGTCAAGATTATTGGTGGTGGTGATGATGAAAGCTGATTCCATTGCAAATCTGATAGAAATGAACCAAATAAGAACAATGCATCACTTTTTGAAGAACAATCAGGATACCTGATTATCATAAAGAAAACTTGATGATAAAGCTGCGCCAATTGCTGCACCATTTCCTGTACTGGTTGCTGCACCATATCTCTTTTTGATTGCCGCAACATATCCAGTATAAGGATCATCATATCCACTATAAGGAGGTTTCAAGCTGCTAGAAACTGTACCATAAAGAGGCGACGGAAGAGCTTGTTGGGAAAATATGGATAATAATATATGTGTGCGCGCACGCAAATGCTTTGTAAACCAGAGAAAACGTAAAAATAACAAAAAAAAAATAGAAAGAGGGAACTGATGTTGAGGGCACATTGTGATGAATGCTTTTCTTAAGAGTAGATTCCACCGCCTCCAAATCTAAACATGTACTAGGCTTCTTGACAGTCTACTTTTAAGATACAATAACGTCGGTTTTCGTTAATCTTTTTTTCAATGCATACAAAAGAAGATCCTCGAATCCGATATAAAATAACCAAAACCCAAAGAAATAAAGACAAAAGAATGAGCAGGCTCAAGAGCCGAAGGTTGGTTGAGATCTAGCTCTAGTTGGGGGGTGCGGTTTAGTAAGTATTTATCTAATTTTTGTAAAAAAATTAGAGTGAGTAAATATGTGAGTGGGATTCCCTATTTATAGAGAATGAAAGGGAATTTATGAAAAGTCACAACTAAAATGAAAGAACAATTGTAAGAAATCACAACTTTTCAAATTGTAGAGAACACATTGAAAAGGTTTCTAATTCACCAAAAGGCACAACCCATCATTTGATGGCCAAGCGGTTAAAGCTCTTATCTCCAAGAGGCATGCATTAAGTCACTATGACACATTTTCATTTAAAACTTGACAACCAAATCAATACATTGAACAATGATAATAGTTCATATTATTTTTTACTTAATAGTAAATATTTTAATCATAGTTTGCTTAGAATATCTCTAAGTCAGTTGCTCCACCAAGAGTGAAAATATATCCACTTGTTCCCTTACAATATGCTATGTCATTTATCTATCTAGCATCGTTGTATGCTTCTAATATAGTGGGATACCCAGAATAATGGATACCATATTTTTTTTATTCCTCTCAAATATTTAAGAATTTTGTCCAATACCTTCCAATGAGAATCATCAGGCCTACTAATATATCTGCTAAGTCTACTCATAACAAATGACATATTAGGTCTAGTAAAATTAGTATATACAACAGCGAACCAATAATCTAGGAATATCTCAGTTATGACTCNAAAGAACAATTGTAAGAAATCACAACTTTTCAAATTGTAGAGAACACATTGAAAAGGTTTCTAATTCACCAAAAGGCACAACCCATCATTTGATGGCCAAGCGGTTAAAGCTCTTATCTCCAAGAGGCATGCATTAAGTCACTATGACACATTTTCATTTAAAACTTGACAATCAAATCAATACATTGAACAATGATAATAGTTCATATTATTTTTTACTTAATAGTAAATATTTTAATCATAGTTTGCTTAGAATATCTCTAAGTCAGTTGCTCCACCAAGAGTGAAAATATATCCACTTGTTCCCTTACAATATGCTATGTCATTTATCTATCTAGCATCGTTGTATGCTTCTAATATAGTGGGATACCCAGAATAATGGATACCATATTTTTTTTATTCCTCTCAAATATTTAAGAATTTTGTCCAATACCTTCCAATGAGAATCATCAGGCCTACTAATATATCTGCTAAGTCTACTCATAACAAATGACATATTAGGTCTAGTAAAATTAGTATATACAACAGCGAACCAATAATCTAGGAATATCTCAGTTATGACTCAGAATCTCTAAGATTCTTACTTAAATACAAACAAGGATCAAGAGGGGTACTAACAGGTCTGTATTCGAATCTCTCAAATTTCTTAAGAATCTTTTCAATATAATGAGATCGATTTATGTTAATATCATTACGAGATCTCATTAACTTAATACCAAGAATTATTTGCATCTCTCCCATGTCTATTATGTCAAAATTGTTTGATAGAAAGTTTTTAACATCAAGAACAATATCTATATTAGTATCAAAGATGAAAATATCATCAACATAAAGACATAGCATTACATATGCACCATCAACTATTTTAGTGTATAAAGACTTGTCAGGCTCATTTATCTTGAAATCATAAGGTAAAATTGTTTCATCAAACTTTTTTTTCTTTTATAAGTATTGTTTCATCAAATTTTTGGTGTCATTGTTTAGGGGTTTGTTTTAAACCATAAAGAGATTTAATAAGTCTACATGTTTTTCTTTTCCATCTTGGAACCACAAAACCCTCTAGTTGATCCATGTATGTCTATTCTTTTAGATTGCCATTAAGAAATGCAGTCTTTACGTCCATTTAGTGGATCTCAAGTTTATGGATTGCAGCTAGAGCAATTAAAACAGGAATCGCGGTTATTCTAGTAAAGGAGAATATGTATCAAAATAATCGATACACTTTCTTTGCGTAAAATCCTTTGCAATCAACCTAACTTTAAATTTATTAATGGTACCATCAGGTCTCAATTTCTTTTTAAAAATCTACTTACATCCAGAATGAAGATCACATAAGTTCCAGGTGCACTTTGTTTTAAGAGATTCCATCTTATTATTTACCACTTCTTTCCAGAAAGCAGAATCAATGGAAAGCATGTCATCCTTGAAAATCAAAGGGTTTTCCTTCACATGATAAGTATAAAAATTATGTCCAAAGTCTTTTTCCTTTCTCACTCATTTTCCCTTTCTATGTTCATTTTCTAATCTAGATGAAGTCTCAAGATTAAATAAAATGATAGATTGACTACTGGTGGAAGGAAAACTTAATGTAGGTAAAGACCTTTCTACTTTATTTTTGAATGGAAATAGATCTTCAAAGAATGTTGCAATCCTAGACTCTGTGATGGTGTTAGGATCAATACTTTGAATTTTTGATTTGATAATTAAAAACTTATATGTAGAACTATGTCTAGCATACCCAATTAATATTGCATCTACTGTGTTAGGACTTAGTTTCATTTTCTTAATTTTTGAAATATTAAGCTTCACAAGACAATCACAAACTCTAAAAAATTTAATATTTGGTTTTTTACCTTTCCAGAGGTCCTACGAAGTCTTGTCAGATTCCTTAAGTAATCTATTCAAGATTCAAGTATTGTTTCCCTCCACCATTGTTCAGGTAAGCCAAAACTAAAGAACATGCATTTGATCATATATACCAAGATTTTATTTTTTCTTTTAGTAATACCATTAGACTGAGGAGAATATGCAGCGGTTTTCTCATATATAATATCATTCTCCTCACAATATTGACCAATTGATTAAATGAATATCACCTCCTCTATCAGACTTGACAATTTAATATTTCTCTCCAATTAGTTTTCAACTTCAGTTTTATAGATGACAAATTTATTAAAAGATTCATTTTTTATGTTCATGAAGTAAACATAACAAAACTTGGGCATATCATCTATAAAGTAATAAAGTATTTATTACAATCTTTTGAAAAGACATCATTTAAATAGCAACATGAATTAATTCAATTAGTGATGAATTTCTTACAATTATATTTAAATTGTTTTCTAGGTTGTTTAGATTAAACACATATTAAGATTTTTCATCTAAATCAATAGAAACTTTAGGAATAATCTCTAAATCCATTATTCTTTCAACATTATGATAATTAACATGATGAACAAATCTAGCATGCCATATTAAAGAGGAACATGTAGAAAATGTAAATTTATTATTAGAATCAAATTTATCGACTACATTGTTTTGAACATTTATTACAAACAAGCCATCACGCACATGACCTTTCCCTACAAATGACTCATATTTAGTTACAATAACTTTATTAGATTGAAATAACAATGTGTAGCCTGCCCCGCTAAGTAAAGATCCACTAATTAGGTTTTACCTCACCTCTGACACGTAAAACACTTCTTCTAGTGGAAGAGTGTTTCCAAACGTTAGTTTAAGTTCAATTTTTCCTACTCCAAATACTTATGCAGAAATGGAGTTATACATCGTCACTTTCATACCGGTTGTATCCATTCACCGATTACAACGGAGTCAGTCCCGAAAAACACCATATATATATATGTATGAGCCTACGTGCATAAATCAGTATGCAGTATCAGAAAAATAATGCCAGGTGAATGATGTTATGCCTAATGATTTGTTTCGAAATGATCATATGAGGAATATAAACACATTATATTTGGAAGTGATGTGCAGAAGAAATCTTGATTCAAGCTCATGTGCATTCATTGAGATGGATATAAGCATTTTGCTCTTGCAATTAACACATTCACGTTACTTATAAGAAGAAATATTCTTGATTCAAGCTTTAAAACATTCTGTTTTTAAGGTTTCAAAGCCAATAAAGTTTGCTTCCTGTTTTCTTTAGAGGTTTCAAACGAAAAGGTGTTAGCTTTTGAAGTTTGTTTTGGAAAACCAAACTGTTGTTTACAAGCTTCCTAGTTTCTATTGTACTATGTATCTGCTTTTGTGAGTTTTGAAATGGGTTTGTTTCTGATTCCTTCATGTATATTGATATTGATTGGCATCATTAATTCTCTTGGTTGGGCAGATTGATGAGCATGTACAGAGGGAGATAGTGAATCACAGGTCCTTGAAGCATCCAAATATGATATCTTAAGGAGGTATATTATATATCACTGTTGTACACAGCTCTATGATTTGCCTTCTTTTTTTTTCAAAATAACTACAGGAGCTTTGGCATCACTTTGCTGTTAGCTGCAAGTTATGTTTCTCTGGATCGCATCATTCTGCTTCGTAGGATCTTGGATATTTACCATATGTTGAGTAGTCTTATATTTTTTAAAATATATATTAATTTGGATACAGAAATACTTCCAATTCATCTCTTCTCATTATTACAATTTTCTAAATTTCTATATAAAATATAATAAACAATTCAAGTTTATGTAATGGATTGCATTGTGTTGTATGCCTTTTAAATGATGAATATTTTATTTATTTTACATGTATTTTAGTTAAAAAGTTAATTGGTTGTTTCTAACTTTAATTATTTTTTGCATAGGTATAGTTTTCCAGTCTGATATATTTTTATTATTATGGACAATGTTCAATGCATTAGTATTACTTCCTGAAAAATTTAATAAAATATAGGCTTTTATATATATAAAACAATTATGCTTTTCAACATCATTTTTTTTTCTTGAAAAAACTTTAATAAAGTATAGGCTTTTTATATATATAAATATTATGCTTTTCAAAATCATTTTTTTCATGAAAAAACTTAAATAAAATATATACTTTTTATTTATAAAAATTATGCTTTCCAACATTCTGTTTTTTTTTTTTTTTTTGATAAAAAATAAAAATAAAAATCATAACATACAGGTTGTTTTATTAAAAAAGAAAAAAATCTGATTACAAACCGGAACCCCTGTATCTGGATTTCACAATATCGGATTGCATCCGGGTCATAACCGGGCTATAACCCTGGCCGGCTTCCGGCCCGAATTTGAAATATGGGTTCTAATCTAGGTATACCCGAGTTTTCGGTCCAAAATCCGAATGAACAATGATAGTTCCAACCACTACAAATCGAACCGATTAGATACAACTAATCAATTAGGCCTCATTTGGTTACACAGATGAGATGAAAAATATGTAAATAGTAGTGAAATTGTTTAGGTTAAAATTTTTATGGAGTTTTGAAAAATGAGAAAAAAAAAAAGTTGAATACAAATATTATAAAGTTTAAATATTTTTAGAATATAATTTTTATTTTGAAATTTAAAAAAGTTGAATTACTTTTTATGTTTTGTTTAGAAGTTTAAAAAATTTGTAATAATTAGATAAAAATTTTGAAAATTAAAAAATATTTGTATTTGAATGATATTTAGATTTTTTTTTTTTTGATATTTAGATGTTGAGATGGGATGAAATAGTCTATAAAAGCAAGGAAAAATCTAGTCGTAAGCAATTCTGCGCACTAATACGTGCACTCATTCAATGTGATTGGTCAAAAAGTAAACTTTATTTAAAACAATACTAATTTGAATTTAAAATATGAAGGCAATAAGATTGATACACAGATTGGTACGCAAACTTACTTGTACATAACAAAACTCTAAAAGCAAACGGTGTCGTGAGGAACCAGGGAAGTTGACGTTTGCAAGAGGAGTCAAGTGACGCGCTGCGTTTAAAGGGAAGCTTCCCTGGTTGATCCGTTTTGGGAAGTCAAGTGATACGTTGCCGTTTTATCTTCAAAGAGTGTTGCTGTGATTATTGATCCGTTTTACACACTTATTTATCTTTTAGCTAAAATAGAATAAAAACAGTTAAAGATTCCATCTGTATTGTCTGACATCCACAGCTATAAGCACGAAAGGGAGGTGATACAATTTCCATCTTTGAAAAGCTATTGTCAGAACTTACTATTTTGGAGGTTAGGGAATCACGAACCCTCGAAGAATTCAGTCTATTTTCCATTTTCAGCATCCTGTTCTTACATCATACAAACACATTACAGCAACTCATTCCATTTTCATCAATACAATACATCCAGAATCATAACACATCCCCAGGATTCTTTAATGTTCTTGAAGAGTCTTTTCTTGAAATACCAGTTAATAGTTGCAAGACTCATTTATGCCCAATACAGTAACATAATCTGATACATACAATCTAAAATCCCATTGAAAGAAGACGAAATTTCCTGTATGGACCAAACGATGATGCTTAACAGTGGAACCAAGGAGCAGATCGAAGAATATAACCGGTATCTTGAACGGGGTTATGGGTAAGTGAGATGCAAGAAACAAAGAGGGAGACGAAGGTGCTGCAATCAGAAACTACAAACTAAAAAGAGCATTAATCAACTAATATTTCCATACCAGGAGGATTATCTGTCAACTACAACTCTTCTTTAAATTTGTCATTCTCAGTGGGACTTGTATTATCCACCTTGTTTTTCTCATTTTGAAGATTTGCAAGAACTTCCTCTAATGGAGGATCTCCAGGCCTTCGAAAAACTTGATCTCCAATCTTGATCTCATACGCCTCTGGTTGGCTCAACACAAAATCCTTCATCTGGGAAATTAGAAAAGAAGCATCAAGAACGTAATTAGTATCAGAAACCAAAGATAGAAAATTATTATTTTCTAGCAAAAAGGATGTACTAAGAAATTTTAAGAAAGCAAGTCAATAATATTCTAGCTAAAAACACCCATGCAACAGTCAAGGCTGGATTTATGTGTAGTTCCAAAACACTGCAATCTTTTAATCACGGTCAATACAAGGAAAGTTTTAATGATACAGATCATTTGTTGATTGACGATTACAGAAACAGAGAGAAAAATCTTATTTTAGATTGACATTCACCATCCAGAGTTTATAGGAGATATGATTATGCTTCTTGTAAGAGCAAAAAGAATTGCTGTCTTCCTCAAGCACATCTAATGATGACTAAGCTCTTCAGCAGATAGAGTTGCAAAATCTCAGCAGTAAATGGATCTTAACCACTTTGGACTTAGTACATCTAAAACTTATGAGCCAGCTTTTCAGCAGATTTAGTTATAAAACCCCAGCAGTAAATGGATTTTAACCTCCTTCGACTTGGAGATCTATTGCATACCTCAGCTGTATCTTGGCCTCTTTCTAAGGTGAACATGATTGTGGTCAGATCAACACCCATGAACTTTGCCTCGATAGCTCCAGTTCTCAGGACTTTCGTCCATTTCATAGCAGTTTCAGCCACCATATCCTGGAGAAAACAAGAGCAGAACACCACTAAATAAATTCACATTCAGTTGAATGCATACCAAAAGTACTACCTCTATTATAGCATGGCAAACAAAACGATTTCAAATAAAACACTAAACATTCTTTTTGTTCCTTTTTCTGCAAACTAAAAAGCCATCACTTCAGTACAAGATGGCATCTTAAACAAAGATCATCATACAAGAACAGGAAAACATATAAAGATAGCAATTAGGGTCCGAAATTAGACTTCTGCAGGTTTCCACTTTGGGCAGCATGAAGCTTTCAAAAATTTTTCTAATTAGTCTCGCAACCGGCAAAATGTTCAGGATAGATAAGGAATGGTAACACATCAACCTCTTCATCCTTTAAAAAAAAAAAAAATCCCACTTCAAATTTAATAACTCGAAGTCTCGAACAGGAGCCCCCTCCCAATAACAAAAATCCAAACTTTATTTTCGAAGTAATCCCAAATCCAGATCCTGTATCTATTACCCTATAAATTCTCGCATGATTTAATAGAACAAAAAATATAAATCCGATTCCATGCTCAAAAACTGAGTTTACTAATTAGCTCAAACGATAAAATTGCGCGGGCCATACATTCGAACACTCATTCTTTCAATAGTCACTTAAAATCTCTGCTCCTTTATATTATCAAACAATATTGATGTACTCCTCGTCACAGAAACCAATACCCAGAAATAATTATTCATAAAATGACGAACCCAGTTCACATTTAAGCATCAATTCGATCAAGAACCAAGAAGTTTCATTACCCGAGACCGGCGAACGCCGAGTCGGAGTTTAACAAACCCCATAGTAGGTCCGGACTGCCGCTTCATCATCTCAGCCTGGATCTCCGTCACCGACATCTCCGACAAATCGGACGGCCGGATACCGGACTCTTGAGGGGGCGTGGATTTCTTGCCCCATTGCTTCCAGGCGTCGTCCTCCTCATCATCGACGACGTCGTCGAGTTCGTCCGGGATGTGGACCGTTCGCTTCGCCGCATCTGTAACGCGGACGAATTCGGAATTTCGGGAAATAATGAAGGGTACAATAAGGAGGAATAGAAGAATGGTTTCGTGGTTTCGCATGGCTTTTTTGGTTTTTGTAAAGGGACTGAAATTTTGAGATATGAAGGGGGTAGTTTGGGCAATATAAATAGGTTATGAAGGTGGGGGTGGAGTGTTTAAACTGCGCACTAGAGGTTCATGATAGAACCTGCCACGTATGACGTGATTTTCCTAATCATGTGAAATTTCATGTGCCTTCTTTGCATGGGCATCTTGACTTTATTGATATAAGATTTTATTTCCATATTTTAATAATTAAAAAAAATAAAGAGTATGTGAACCAACTCACACGACCGTGGAGTTTGGATATTTTATTTTTATACCAAAATAAATACTCTTATTAAAATATCTTATCTCAAAAACAACTTTCTCAAAACTTCTAAAAATAATTCCTTCCAAAAATTATGAGGCCATTAAGTAAATTTATAAAGTGGATAATTGGGGCTTTTTAAGTTTGAGAGAATCCTTAGTAAAAATTAGTAATTAGGATTAATTGATAAAATCGAGAAGGTTTCATTTGTATGAAGCCTTGGGTTTGGGTCAATTTAAGATGTGTTTAAGTAGTGAGGTATTCTGAGGTATTATGTGAATAATAATTAAAAAAATTGATAAACTATTGAATAATAGTAAAAAATAAGTGAAAAATAATAACAAAATCTACCAATAAAACAATTTATTACTCTCATGTTTCATTTTGGTGGTATCCTAATAACTAGGGAAGCATTATAATGTCCTCGTTAAATAGTTATTCCTTTTAAAAATTTCAAGTAGTGGTTTTATTGTTAATTTTTTAGAAGAGAAGTGTTATAGTCATAAAGAGATTACATAAAAGTAAACTCATAAACTGATATGGTTGTATATGATACTTTAGATATACTTTATAATAAAATTAGTTTTACAATCTAACATACCACATCAAATTACGTCAGTTTATAGATTTACTTTTGTGAGATCTTTTTGTAGCTAAATCATTTCTCTTTTTATAATGATTTCTTTTATTAAGTAATAAGAAGTCTTATTGAATCAAGTAAATAGGTATAACCCAAATACATAGAAAGTATACATGAGAAAACACCCAAATATAAGCTAGAAACCAATAAAAGCTAAAAGAAAATCATGAAAATTGTTCCCATTCAAAATAAGAATATTTGCCCAAAAAAAAAAGTATGGAAAAAAAAAAAAAACTCTCTAAATCCTCTTAGCAATGTTCTCTATATTTTAAGTATCGCTCATTTCTTTCCATTCATAAACACTATACCATGTACAAAGGAATCATATTTCAAATAGCAGCAATATTCAACAAGCCAAAAAATCCATCACCCTTTTAGGCATTATCCAAGTAATATCTATCCTACAAAAAATCTCATCCCAAATCGCCTTTAGTCACCACACAATGAAAAAACAAATGGTTAATAGATTCACAATATTTCTTACACATGAAATACCATTGAACAACAATATGACCATGTTTTCTCAAGTTATCCGTTGTCAAGCTTTTCCCAAGAGATGCCAACCAATTGAAAATAAAAAAGCAACATTGCTTGGCACCTTGGATCTCCAAATGCACTTCTTAGGAAATTGACTAGCACAATGGCAAGTCAACGTCTTACAGAAGGAACTAACAGGAAATCTGAAATTTCTAGTATGATTCCATAGCATACTATCATCCCATCTCCACATGATCTTCATGTCATACAACCGTCTAAAAAAAGTAAAATGACACTCACTTTCCAATCATAAATATCTCTAATAAAACTCACATTCCATTAAAGAGTATCGTTTAATAAAATAAAAGGATTAGCCACTGCAGCTTCTTGATATCTTGCAATCCTTAAAAGAAAAGGAAAAACATTATTAATAGCCATACCCACACACTAAATATCATGCCAAAAGCGAATCTTAGTTCCTAAATAGCTCAATTGAGATCTTCAAACACATAACATACATTACAACAACAAGAGCATACAACATTCATTCAAAACTTTTAATCTCTCTTCTTTAAGCATTGAGCCTTAACCCTTATTCATTTATAGAGAGATATAATTTACAATGTATTGTTCTTATTCCATTCATTAAGGAGTGTTCTGATAACCTACCAACTATTAGCTATTGTATTAGTAAAAGAGTGTGTATAACCCTTATGCGTGTAGAATATGTTCTACACAGGGAATAATTAAATCATCACGTGTAATGTGATTGTAAGTGTGGATGGTGTTCTACACAAGTTCTTTGTTGTGGTACTGCTTAAAGATGTAATAGGTTTCTATCCCTGAATGAGGTTGAATAGTGAATTTGAGAATCTTCAAGGGGTAGCTTGAGGCGAGGACGTAGGCAGTAGGGTTGAATCTCGTTAAAATACTGAATTTGCTTCCTCTTATCTTTACTCTTTATATTTATTGTTGTTTCGTATTTTGTTCATATTTTATATTGTGTATTTAGTTTATAATTGTGGATTTTTAAATACAAACTTATTTATATATATTCTTTCTGTACATATATTTTTACACATTTAATCATATATTTTCATATAAAATGTCTAGAACTTATATAGATCATAGTTAAATTCAATATTATACTAATATACGCAAATTATTATTAAATAATGTACTAATAGACTAATAGTTTAATATATGTAAATATCATATTATTACTAATACAAATAATCTATAAAATAGGAAAAATCAAACTGGACAGAAATCGAAAAAGCTTGAAAGTTTCGGTTTCAATACTGAATCAATAAGATATCGGTTTTTTAATTTTCAAAACAGGTGTATACCGGTTCAGTTCTAAAAATGTATAAAACTAGACAGAACTAGATTGTTTAAACCCCTAGCTTAGTTCAGATTGTTATGTCTTGATGAGTTATTTCTCAAAAAAAAAAGTGTCAATCAAGATAAAAACACAATGAGTTACAAGATTAGATTTTCCTAATTTAGTAAATATTTATAAGAAGTGTTAGATATAATGGTAGCTTTGTAGTCTATTCAGTACTGGTCGTATGTGTGAGGCGATTTTTCCCCGGCCCATGGTATATCCTAGGCCTAGCTAATGGGGAGGGGACTCACTGGAAGACACAGAATGTGAGAGAATGAGATAAAACAATAAGAGACTAAGGCATGGAAGTGTCAAAAAGTATAAGAGAATAATGTCAGGAGAGGAAAAGATGGGATTTGACATAAAGTAAGGTGTAAAGTGTCAGGAGAAAAAAAGTAGAAAAGTGATTTAAAACAAGTAGGGGGTGGGCGATAAGAGGTAATGAAAACCTACGGATACGAGACTCTTCATTTTTTATCCTTCACACACTCTTTTTGGGGACGACTTTGAATTCTTTGGATTTGGAAACTTCTTATTCATCCAGAAAAGCTCCAGAGAGAACTTATTATCCAGTAAATAGCTCTACAACTTCCATTATATAGTGAGAAATAAGAGGCCATGAGAGACTGTAAACAAACTTATTATAGTGAAATCTCCCATATCTAAACCCCATGGACGTAGGCCTAGTGCCGAACCACGTAAATATGTGCGTTCATCTATTTATTTTCTCTGCATTGAAATATTGTTCATTGCCATGGATGTATGCTCTGACATCGTACAGCCGTACAAGACCATAACCGGGGTCTCCACACAACACCGATCGAAGCCCAGCTTTGAAAACCCGGGTTTCTGGGGGCCTGGCTCAAGGTGTGCGAAATACGACGTTAACAGTGGCATCGTATATGAGATCTTAACAGATCTTGTGTGTTCTTCGTATGCCTGTGACAACCCGTTCTAGGCAACTCGGAAGAGACATAGAGGAAGTCATGGAGGCAAGGCTGGAAAACGAGCCTGGAAACCATGAAGGAATGGGTGACGAAGCTAACCGACGAAGTGCAAATGCTTCGCAAAGAAAACAAGGAGCCTATATCAAAGGAGCAGATGAAAATTTTCCAGATAAGTGACCTTAACCTTTCAACTTTTATTTTTATGAAGAACACAACTGCGAGATGGACGATTAAAAGTGCACTGCACTTTTTATATATTCAGCATGAAAGGTCGGGAACCAAACTTCCCGGCCACTAAGGTTGAAATGCCATTGCATGTAATTTAAGCGTATATTTGGAAAACACCGAACAGCTCCCAGGCAGGGACAAAGTGTGCACTGTGCAGTCACCGTGGAGGTGGCTGTGCATGGCATGAGCAGTGCCATGCACGTACCACGTGGGTGCACGTTGCCGGTGGCTTCAGCTCAGACCACTGACGGTTTATGACGACAGACCTGCAGGAGTCTGCTGATGGGAATTTGTGAGCCACCGCAACTCGCCCATGGGGCAGCAGTCCTGTTCGGCAGCGGCGTGACTAGGGGACCTCACTGACGTCGTATGTCCTTGATGGACTAATCTCCGGCCACCTTTGTAGGCGAACACCGTCCCACAGCGACACATGGCTTGGAATCACAATGAACTCACTACAAGCTGCCGTGAGCCGTTCCCGCTAACCCACGGCCAGAGCCTCCACTCGTCGGCCACTACATGTTGGCTAGCTCACGAGCAGACTCACCATGCGACCTCCTTTCCACGGCCATGCTTTTGTTTTTGAGAAATAACTTGTCATGACTTAATAATTTGAATTAAGTTAATGGTTTAATCGGTCCGGCTCTTTCTTCTTTCTTCTTTTTTAATATTTTTAGAACCAAATCGATATACACTGATTTTAAAAATTTAAGAACCAATACTGGACTAATTCATTACCAAAATCGAAATTTCAAATTTTTTCAATTTTGGTCCGGTTCGATTTTACAGATTATCTATATTAGTAATAATAAGATGTTTATCTGTACTAAACTATTAGTCTATTTATATTATGGTATAAGTACATTATTTTATAATAATTAGCATATGTTTGTATAGTATTGAATTTAACTATGGTTTATATATGTTCTAGACTTTTTATATGAGTATATATGATCAAATGTGTAAAAGTGTATTTACAAAAAGAATATATATGTTATAATTTATTATATCAAAAGTAAGTTTATATTAATAATCTAATATTAATATTTATGTTTAAGATTAAAATTTTATGTTATTTTATAAGATGAAAATTTATATGTTATATCAAATGTTATATTAAAAATTATAAGACTAATTTTATGTTATAAGATTTAATAGATTTGAATAATAAAATTAGAATTTCATGTTATATTAATTAGTAATTTAGCATATAATATATAT
Organism: Pterocarya stenoptera; assembly: GCA_003123785.1. Taxonomy (NCBI): domain Eukaryota; kingdom Viridiplantae; phylum Streptophyta; class Magnoliopsida; order Fagales; family Juglandaceae; genus Pterocarya; species Pterocarya stenoptera. The sequence continues at coordinate 9,719 of QEOT01122291.1, read as the reverse complement.
ATATCGGTCTGGTACGGTTTAAACTGATTTTCAAAATATTAAAATCAATACCGCACCAATTTATGATTGGTTTCGATTTTTAAGATCCGATACTCTACTAGATCGCTTACAAACTTTGGATAAAAACTCCATTCAAATTAATTAATGAAAAGTATCCGATAGTTCATAGTCTGTTATATGAAAAATATTATTTCTCTTTATTTAAACATTTAATGTAAATAAAAAATAAAAACATATTGCTAGTATTGAACAGCCTACAAAGCTACTCTTATATCTAATACTTCAAATAAATATTTACTAAATGAAGAAAATTTGATCTTGTAACTCCTTATGTTTTATAGTGATTGACACTTTTGTTTTTGGGAAATAATTTCTCGTGACATAACAATCCAAGTTAAGCCTATTGGATAAATCTCTATTCAAATTAATTAATGAAAAGTATGTGTCAGTTCAAAAACTGCTACATGAAAAATACTATATATTTTTATTTAAACATTTAATGTAAATAAAAAAAATAAAAACATATTCTTTATCAATGAAACTCATTTGTTTACACAAAAAAAAAAAAAAAAAACTTGTATTATGAAGCATTGCTAAAAAAACTTATTAGTTACATAAGGGAATTTGAGGGGCTCTTTCGAAATTATGTGGATTTTAAAGGGTCAATAGTTCGTGCATGACTCCCATGGGTAAAGTTCTAACCGTAGGTACCGGACCCTACAGAGCACATAGAAGAGCGTAAATGAAAAAGCCATGGACAAGTCAAGACAAGAAAAATTAAAAATAGTAAAGAAAAAGAAAGCCCATTAGGGCTTGACTGAAGCGTTGGTGGGGGAATCGGGTGCAATACCCCGAGTGAGAGAGTGAGAGAGAGAAAGAGACAGAGATAGTCAGAATCAGCAATTCCGTTAAGTTCGCGGTCCTCTCCGTCGCGGAGATCCATCTTCAATTTCCTCCTAAAATCCCGCTTTTGAGGGAGCTAGAGAGAGAGAGAGAATTGGTGCAAGCTAGAGAGAGAAATTCAGGGTTTTTTTTTTAACGTTGGGATCGGAGGGCTTAAATGGTTTTTTATTAAAATTTGGAGGGATTTTGGGTTTCGCGGGTTCTTTTTTTCCCAACTCTGAATTTTCTTAAAAAAAAAAAAAGATTCTTTTTGTGTTGGATTTGGGTTGATTTTGCATGCAATCCGGTGGTGGAGGTGGCGGTGGGCCCAGCCGAATGGGCCCTGCAGGGCGGGCGGCATCAACTTCATCTGCTGCGTCACCGTCCTCGTCCTCCTCGGCCGTGTCCACACCGCACTTGGGGTTCGATTCGATGCAGCAGCAGATAGGGTCCAGGCAGGTGAGAGTCTTTTTTGGTCTAGTTGAAGTATTTTGTGAGAACTTGGTTGAATTTGGATGTGCATTTCGACATGGGATTTTACTTGCAAAAGGTTAGGCTTCGATTTTGGCAAAAAAATTTAGAATTGGGATACGTGCTTTTGGAGCTGGGAGTGTCGTAGATGGGTAAGAATTTAATTGATGGAACATTGATTGAATTGGGATTCGTTTTTGGAAAGCCGATGGGAATGGATTGTGTCATTAATTGGGTTGATTGTTGCGTTGTAATGTGTGTTTTGGAAGTGTTTTTGCAAATGTATGGTATTTGATTTTGTAATTAATAAACCTTGTAGGGGTTTAGTAGGTATTCAAAGGGACAAAGTCGGCACTTCTTATTTGGAAGAAAATGAGAACTAATGGTTGCATTGAACATTGAGCTGCTTAACTGTAGCCAGGCATCAACGTGGGTCTGCTTTCAAATTTTGTTAGACATTTGGCATTCATAATCTAGTACCATACGTGTTCTAGAATTATGGGGATCATGTCCATTTTCTTATTTTTAAAAACTTTATTGTCTATATTTTATGATTTTTAGTTGTACCTTTCTTTTCATTATATGGAATATGTTGAGAGGTATATGGAGGAAAAATTGCGACTGTCATAGACTCATATGGTTCATGTGAATATGGATTTTGAGTTCATTTATTAAATCCTATAGAAGTTGATATACGCCAGAGAAGATGGTTCAATATCATAACTTACTAATAACTGATAAAAAATATCATAACTTACGAATAATGATTTTAGGAAAGAAAATTAACATGATGCAATGGGCTGCAATATTGCATTTCCAAACAATGATCTCTAGTTGTCTCGCTGGCTTAAAGTATGTGTCCATACTCGTTCATTTCTCTGTTTTTTGCCTCCTTGACTATGTCATTCATGATTAACCTGTGGCGCTATTGCATGTGTTCTGATTTTCAATTGCTGGTACTTGCATTTCCTACATTGTTACCTTGAAAGCGATTTGGAATCATTACCTTGAAAATGAAATTTGGGGATCATTTTCTGTCTGTAATTCGGCATCAGGTCTTAATGAATTGGGATTCATACCTAATGCTTACTATGTTTGATTATCCATAATTTGTCGTCCTTGCAGTCATTACAACAACAGTTGCATAGAAAAACTGAAGGCAACGAAGCCCTTCTAGCATATCGAGCTAGTCTCCAAGGAGTTATGGCAGGGAACAATTTCAATTCATCTCCTGGTTCTATGCAACTGCCTCAACAGTCTAGGAAACTCATCGAGTTGACTCAACAGCATGGCTCCTCTCATGAGGGCCCACATAGGGGTCAAGCTGTTGAGCCACAGGTGCTAAATCCAGTCCATCAAGCTTATCTTCAGTATGCTTTCCAGGCTTCTCAACAAAAGCCGGCGCAGGCCTTGCAGTCACAGCAGCATGCTAAGATGGGAATATTGGGCCCTCCATCTGGGAAGGACCAGGGCATGCGAATGGGGAATCCTAAAATGCAGGATCTCATTTCCATGCAGGCGCATACTCAGGCTCAGGTGTCAACATCAAAAAACTCATCTGAACAATTTGGTCGTGGTGAAAAGCAGATGGATCAAGGACAACAATCAGCCTCTGAGCAGGGGACTGAGCCAAAGCCTTCAACCCAGGCAACAGGTATTGGGCAATTAATACCCGGAAATATGGTGAGGCCTTTGCAAGCATCACAAGCTCAGCAGAATATCCAAAACATGGCAAACAACCAGCTCACGATGTCTGCCCAGTTGCAGGCAATGCATTCGTGGGCACTTGAGCGTAATATTGATCTCTCACTGCCTGCAAATGCCAACTTGATGGCGCAGCTCATTCCAATGATACAATCTAGGATGGTTACACAGCAAAAAGCAAATGAAAGTAACATGGGTGCACAGTCAACATCTGTTCCGCTGTCAAAACAGCAGGTCACCTCTCCACCAGTTGCCAGTGAGAGTTCTCCCCATGCTAATTCATCAAGTGATATATCTGGTCAGTCTGGATCTGCAAAGGCTAGGCAGACTGTTTCTCCCAGCCCTTTTGGTTCAACGTCAAATGCTGGCATTGTCAAACATGCTAACAACACTGCATTGCAGCAGTTTTCTACTCATGGCAGAGAGAATCAGGTCCCTTCTAGACAGCCTGCTGTGGTTGGTAATGGAATGCCTCAAATGCATCCCCCACAGTCATCTCCCAACATGAGCCAGGGCGTTGATCATTCTAGTGTGAAAAATTCAATAAGTAGCCCTGAAGCACTGCAGATGCAGTACCTCAGGCAATCAAATCGAACTTCTCCACAAGCTGTAGTTCCTACTAATGATGGGGCCTCTGGCAACAATATCATTTCACAAGGTGGATCGACTATTCAGACACCTCAGCAGCGCTTTGGATTCACCAAGCAGCAATTGCATGTTCTTAAAGCACAAATCTTAGCATTTAGACGGCTAAAGGTCTGCAATCTCTCTCTCTTTCTCTCTCTCTCTCTGTGCCTGTGTGTATGTGTGTTTCTTGCTGACTTTCTTTCACTCTTGAGTACTCTTTGATCTCCATCACGATTGCTGAGTGGAGGGTGTTATCTATTTCCTGTTGTATGACAGAAAGGAGACCCTGGTCTCCCCCAAGAACTTCTTCGGGCGATTGCTCCACCACCCCTTGAGCTTCAGCCGCAGCAGAAACTGCCCCCCACAGGAGGAAATAATCAGGATAAATCTGATGGGAATATTGTGGCTGACTATCCGAGGCATATGGAGTCCAATGAGAAAACTACGCATGCTGTCACGTCTATTAATGGACAAAGTTTCCTACCAGAGGAAGCTTTTGCGGGAGAAGAGAAAGCAACCGTCACCACAGCTCATATGCAAGGTGTGCCAGTTGTAATGAAGGATCCTCCACCAGTAGTATCTGCTGGAAAAGATGAGCAGCAATCCACTGTACATTCTGTTAAGTCAGACCAGGATGTTGAACATGGTATTCATAGGCCTCCAGTTAGAAGTGATTTTCCAGCAGATAGGGGAAAGTCTATTGCACCACAGGGAGCTGTATCTGATGCAGCGCAAGTTAAGAAACCTGCACAACCAAGCACTGCTCCTCAACCAAAAGACATTGGATCCACGAGAAAGTATCATGGACCCCTATTTGATTTCCCCTTTTTCACCAGGAAACATGACTCCTTTGGATCGGCCATGATGGTTAATAACAATAATCATCTAACATTGGCATATGATGTCAAAGACCTTCTCCTTGAGGAAGGCATGGAAGTGCTTACCAAGAAAAGATCCGAAAATTTAAGAAAGATTGGTGGTCTGCTGGCAGTAAACTTAGAGAGGAAAAGGATTAGGCCGGATCTTGTCTTGAGGTTGCAAATTGAAGAGAAAAAGCTTCGACTTTTAGATCTACAGGCCCGGTTAAGGGATGAAATTGATCAACAGCAGCAGGAGATAATGGCAATGCCTGACAGGCCATATAGGAAGTTTGTCCGACTGTGTGAACGTCAGCGTATGGAACTCACCAGACAAGTACAGGCCTCTCAGAAGGCTGTGAGAGAGAAGCAACTGAAATCCACCTTCCAGTGGCGTAAGAAGCTTCTTGAGACTCACTGGGCCATCCGTGATGCACGGACTGCACGTAATAGGGGAGTTGCCAAATATCACGAGAGAATGTTGAGGGAGTTTTCAAAAAGAAAGGATGATGATAGGAATAAGAGGATGGAGGCATTGAAGAATAATGATGTCGAAAGATATAGGGAGATGTTGCTGGAGCAGCAGACAAGCATCCCAGGTGAGGCCGCAGAGAGATATGCTGTTCTCTCATCGTTCTTGACTCAGACAGAAGAATATCTACATAAACTGGGAAATAAAATAACTGCTGCCAAAAATCAACAGGAGGTGGAGGAGGCAGCAAATGCTGCTGCAGTAGCTGCACGATTGCAGGCATGCTTTGTTTTCTCTCCCATTATCTCTATCTGTGTGTGTCTCCCTCCCTCCCTAAGCATTATTTTTAGCAGTATACTTTTGTTTTTTCCATTTCATATCTTTTGGAATGATGCCACTTGTTAGTAAATTAAAAAAGTATTTCTTTTGGGCTCATCATAGAGGCAATTTTGGCTGGTTTCATTCTTTTTTTACCTAACCTTTTTCGTTTTGACAAAAGGGTCTCTCTGAAGAAGAGGTTAGGGCAGCTGCAGCATGTGCTGGGGAGGAAGTAATGATAAGAAATCAGTTCATGGAAATGAATGCACCTAAGGATAGTTCATCTGTTAGCAAGTAAATTTCTCTAATCTTGTGCTTCATATTATTAATTACTGATGGGATTATATCGAGAAATTATGTGCTATCTGTGGATTCAGATTGTAACTATGCAACAATTGTTTTTTGTATTTCTTAGTTTGACAACAGTCTACTTGTTATTATTTTCTATAATTTAATAATTTTCTTGATCCTGTACTAGACTTCCCTAATTAATTGGTCCTCCTCATGATTGTCACCAGGTACTATACTCTTGCCCATGCTGTGAATGAAAGGGTCGTGAGGCAACCCTCAATGCTACGTACTGGAACCTTAAGAGACTATCAACTTGTATGGTGCTATGTTTTAGGGTTTTCTTTTTATTTTTTAGTACTCAGTTCTAATGTAGCAAGCCAGTTTATTAAGCTAGTTTTTGTATGAATCTGCAGGTTGGGTTGCAATGGATGCTATCTTTATATAACAATAAATTAAATGGAATCTTGGCAGATGAGATGGGTCTTGGGAAGACTGTACAGGTGATTTTTTATTACATTTAAAGCTCCAGTCTTGCTCCCCCTGGAGTAAAAAGATCATTGATCATGTTTCTAGTTGTGAGCAACTCCACGAGTTCAGACATGACTGTCCATTATTTTATGTTTGCAAGGTTTATTTGGGGCTTTAGTTAATTTGAAGCTGTTAGAATGTACCCTGGAAATATATAAAATAACATACCATATGCTTTTTCATACTCTTCTCCAATTTTTAATCAGATCTTCCCCTGTTTAGGTAATGGCATTGATAGCTTACTTGATGGAGTTCAAAGGGAACTATGGCCCACATCTTATAATAGTTCCAAATGCTGTTCTGGTAAACTGGAAGGTGAGTTTATTAGTTTCCATCTTAATAACTCTTGTTTTCCATTGGTAGCTAACGTGGCTAGCCGAGTTCACTTGCAGAGCGAGCTCCATTGTTGGCTGCCATCGGTGTCATGCATTTATTATGTTGGTGGGAAGGATCAACGATCAAAATTATTTTCTCAAGTAAGAAGCATGTATTTACTTATTTACTCGATCTTTGAGTTTTTCATAAATTGATTAACACTTTGTATTTTGTTGCTTTTTTTCTCATAGGAGGTTTCTGCTCTGAAATTTAATATCCTTGTGACAACATATGAGTTCATAATGTATGATCGTGCAAAACTTTCAAAAATTGACTGGAAGTATATCATAATTGATGAAGCACAACGGATGAAGGATAGGGAGTCAGTTTTAGCACGTGATCTTGATAGATATCGCTGCCAGAGGCGCCTGCTACTGACTGGGACACCGCTACAGGTCTGTTATGACAGCTATTTAATTCTTGACAACAGAGGTTGTGATGCATTTATATTTATATGCATATGTATTTCTCAAAAAATTAGTATATATGTGTGTATCTATGACTTTGTCATTTTGACTAAGCCTAACAAAATTGTCGGGGGTTATCAACCTTGATCGAGTTTTGATTTTCATGGTAACTATATTAGAGCAATGCTAGATATAGTCCTAAAGTGTGTAAGTCATGTTCAGTTCCTTTGAAAAAAGTGGAGCACACCATAAGAAAGTGGATTTTCTCATGTGGCTGCCATGTATGCCCCCACTTTTTTTCATAGGTACTGAGTGGGGTTTGCATGCCCTAGGAGTACAAATTATCTTCCACTATATTATTATCCCATTTTCTCTATAATGTCCTCCTATCTAGGGCTGTTAAAAAAAAAGGGAATGGGTCTAGTCTGGTACCCGTTCTTATTTAGCAAAACCTGTTGAAAACTGGTCCGGTTCCAGTTTTGGCTTTTAGAACACCGGTTTGAACCGAATGGGACCGGTATATGTATATTATTTTTAATTTTTTATATTATATATAAAGAAAAATTTACTTATCATCCCCTACACTACACACCATGTGATTTGTTATTTTTGTCATTTTATTTAAACACATATTGATGTGTAAATATGTGTTTAAATAGGATAAAAATGTCAAATCACATATTGGTGTGTGGTGTGAGGATGATAAATAGCATTTCTCTATATATAAAAAAATTTTATATGATTTTTTATATTCTATATAATTTTTTATATTATATTATATATATTATATGCTAACTTGCTAATTAATATAACATGAAATTTTAAAATCTTATTATTCATGCTTATTAATCTTATAACATAAATTTATATAATATTTGATATAACATAAAAATTAATCTTATAAATTTTAATATAACATTTGATTATGATGTATCATAAATTAATTTTATAATTTTTAATATAACATTTGAATTTTGATATAACATATAAATTATATAACATTAATATAACATAAAATTAGGGATATGGGTCAATTACTTGCAAAAGTTTTGTTGGAGTATGATTTTGTTTATGCGGAAAAAGGGGACCGGACTGAAACCGGAAAAGCTTGAATGGTGTTGAATCTTTCCGGTATTGGTTCTTAAATTCCAAAACCAGTGCATACCGGTTCGCTTCTTAAAAATTTCCAAAACCAGTGTATACCGGTTCGCTTCTTAAAAATGTTCAAAACCGGATTGAACCGGACTGGTTACACCCCTACTCATATCTAATATGCATACACGCTTTGTGCAACTCCTACTCATTTGTGGGTGGCAAACTGTCATTGGCTGAATGGCTTTGCTTGCTTAACTGAAGCTGAAGCATTAACTAAAGATGTCGGGAGTGTAGCTAACTGAATCCTAGTTGGCCCAATCGTGAAGCCTAGCTAAAGTGAATTTTATATCTGTTTCTTTCTGAAAATTTTCAGCATGGATGAAGTTTCAATTTACTATTCAAAAGATAATTGCATAACACTTCCATTTCGAAAAAGAAATGTAGTCCAAAACATAAATCAACCCTATCATTTCTCTGGATTCCTCTCTCTAATGGCTACCTTCGGCGATTCTAATTGGAGATAATCTCCTCACGCTCTCTTTCTTATCTTCACCTTCTCTTCCTTACTGTTAGTTTCTTCTCATCAGTATTTGAATTTTGTTTGATAACTTGTTTCAAACCAAGCCTTCGGTGTAGGTGATTCTAATTGGTGATAATCTCTTCACCCTCTCTTTCTTATCTTCACCTTCTCTTCCTTACTGATAGGTCTTGTTCACTTTCACAAAATTTTTCATCTCATCTCATCTTATCTAATCATTACAACATTTCTAAATTCTCATATAAAATATAATAAATAAGTCAACTTTTTTCAAATCCCAAAACAAAAATAATATTAAAAAAATATATTCCAACAAGATTTTATTCAACTTTCAACTTTTATCTCAACTTATCTCATCTCATCTCATATACGAAAACAAATGAGGCCTTAGTTACTTTTTTTTTTTATAAGTAACGAGGCCTTAGTCACTTCTCATCAGTATTTGAATTTTGTTTGATAACTTGTTTCAAAACCAAGCCTTCGGTGTAGAATGTGGCCCGATAAGCTTCTTAACCTGCCAATTGGTATGTCGGGCTTAGATATGGCAGATGGGCAGTAGCGTATGAAGCCTAGGGCTAAAGTCTCTAATAAGATAAACAGCTCCAATAGGCCTTAAATAGTGGGTTAGGATAAGGGGAAGGCTAAAATAGGGTTAGGATTTGCTGATATAACCCGACCCATGTGGTGGTTTAGAGGAGGAAATGAGAGTATAGCAGGGCCTTCTACCCTTGGGGACCAGCCAACCGTGCTGGAGATTATTCTGACTGACTCGCGACAAGCTAATGAACCATCATTGGTGGTCCAGATGGAGAAGGTAGTAGAGGTAGAGTTGGTAGCAGAGCTTGTAACGGATACAGAAGTAGGTCAATCTGAAAACTCACCGTCTTGCGTTGGATCTTTAGCCCAAAATGGACAGAAAGCTATGATGGACTGCAGGGAAGCTCTTCCACTGGAGTCCCAAGGGGCATCATCTCTAGCAAAGGAATTTCAAAAGGGTGAAGGAAGATTATGAGAGCTTTGTACTGAGATTGAGGGAGAGTTCTCCGCCCCATATCTTGAAGGTAATGAGGTGGGTGCCTTACGGATGCTGGTAGCTACTAATGAGGATCAAGATTGGGAGTGTAGGTCTCTCTTTTCCGAGGGAGAGATGGGGG
>QEOT01122290.1:0-25034 GCA_003123785.1 Pterocarya stenoptera | reverse complement strand
AAAAAAAAAAAAAAAAAAAAAAAACTATTCTCTTCTCCTCCCATAAATTGAATGAAATAGCCCTCGTTTGTTTATAGGGATGAAACACAAAACTCTAAAAACTTTTCAAGTTTTGTACAGTTAGACTATCTCTGAAAACAAACACTCATTTTTTATCTCATCTTATCTAATCTCATCTCATTTCATTTCATCTCTCATTAATTTATTTACTGTTTATAAACTGCACTATACTTAAAAAAAGCCACCTGACCGTACGATTTTGGGAACAAAAAAGTTGATCTGTCATCTGACGTTACTATTTTGGTGTTATTGTTCATGCACGGATTAAACTGTTTTGGTGTTACTATATTATAAAAAATTAATATAATTAAAAATGGGTCCCACCAGTATTTAAAAGGGATGCAGGAAAAAAAAAAGAAAAAAAAGTGGCAAAACGCAACATACGCCAAAATGTAACTCTGAAAACATTTGGTCTCACAATCATAAATACTTTACAAAAAAGTCAAACTAATACCATCTCATCTCTATAAATAAACATATATTTTATCTTGTCTCATCTTATCTTATTTATACTCAACATATCTCACTATTATTTACACATATCTTAAAATATTTCATCTTATCTTATCTCATCTCATCTCATCTCTAAAAATAAACGAGACATAAAGGGAAATAAATAATAATTATTAAGAAAGTTTTTTTATTTATTTTAATAAACCTTCACATGTCTTTTTTTTCTCTCTCTCTCTCACGAGTCTATAAATTGTGTGCAAAATACATAAAAGTAAAAGAAATAATAATAGAGAAATGCTATCTCTACGTGTGAAAAAGATAGAGCTTTACACGTACTGACGTGGAACTAGCCATGTTATTAAAAACAAAAATGCTATTTACAACCGCCGGCGCAACCACCGGCTAGTCGCCACATCATTTAGATGAAAATACCGCATGTGGGATTTCTCCTCCCGTGACCCAGCCTTCCTCGACAAACTTCTTCATTTCTCTAAACAGAACTTTGCTCTCACCCTCAGTTCGACGGCGAGGTTTGGAGGCTGACATATTCTGCATTTTTTTTTCTCAAATCGAGTTTAATCTACTTTGAACCAAAATATGTTTTGTTAAACGAACAGACAATATCGATTAAAAAAAAGCACAAGACGGTCGAATTCATACCACCAGAGAAAGTTTGCAGATTCTCTCTGCCCATATCCATCTTATGTAAATCCACCTCTACTAGTACTCTGCCCAGAAGACATTCCTTAAACTGTCCTCATCATCCAAATCTATGATACAGTACAAACAATCTTTGTTCTGCTGCACTCGGACAAAATATTTTTAAGACTTTTACATAATACACACCATTATACAAGTACTATTTCCTTCTTGGAGCTGTTTCTTCGCAGCCGGATTCATCTTCCTATTACATGAAAATGTTTAGCTTCCCAGACAGAGTTGCATTGATTTTGTACTAAAAAAATATGCATAGATAAAAAAAAAAATTAGGTAATAAATTTCAACCTCTACGGCCACTCGAAGCTTCCATGTGGACAAGTTTTGAAATTAAACCAGCAATTGACGCAACCATTAGCACTCCTAAATCAGTAATGGCAAGAGCAACCCTGAGAATATATACAAAAGAGTATTTCAGTTGCAAAATGTATGTAAGTTGAAAGAAAATTATAAGTTGTTACCGAGTGGATATGGATCTCAACGACTATATATTGGAGGAATTAGAAGAAGAAGAAGGCATGTCAGTTTTTGTCTTCGACCCTATACGAGCGTTTCAGGGTAGAAAGCCAGTCGGGTTCTTTCTCGACCCTAGGTATAAGTTCCAGTTACAGTTTACCAAAAGCCTCCAAGCTTTTGCTGGTAGAATATTGATCTACCTTCAATCGAAGTTAGGCGAGAAGGGAATGGGGGTGGGGATTGCAAATTGGGTTATATCATATTTTTTTTTTTTTTTTTGTCAGTACATAAAATTAAGGGTGTAAAAAAAAACTAAAAGATGGATAAAATCAGATCAGATTAGACCAAATCGGTAGATTTGGTTCAATTTATAAACGGTCTTGTGTAATACTGGTTTTTAAGAATTGAAACCGATCCGATTATGATAATTACTGATTCAGTTTAAAAATATATAAAAAATTAGATCAAATCTAACCGATTACACCCCTACGTAAAACGAACCGCATTTTTCATTCATATACGTAGCACTCCTCATAATACGATAAGTTAAATTTCACCACCAATATTTATAGAGACCAACCTGCAAACCATTTGCGTAGCACATGCACGTGTCCACGTAAGATTTTTAATATTATTATATTAAATGTGATTTCTTAAAAGAATATTATATTTTATTTAAAAATTTTCACTACCAGACTTGTTGATATGCCACAATTTAAGCTTCTTGTTATTAGTGCCGTAATCAAGTTGAATCGAGCCGAGTCCGTTTTCAGCTTGTCGAGTTTGACTCTATTCAAAATATTCGAGTTTGAATCAGGCAGATTTTTTTTAATAAGATTTAACAATTAATAAATTATATAAATAAAAAAATAAAAATATAATATTAAATTTTTACAACTACCAGTAGAATCTCTATTAAATAATAATATTTTAAAAATATATAAATAATTAATATCTAATTAGTTGATATTTATCCATAATAACAATATATTATATGTTTACATAAATTATATATACATAATATGATTATCTATTTCATATATAGTTCCCACATACTAGTATATGAAATTATTAAATTTTATCGATTAATTATTATACAAATTATAAAATATAATTATGAAATATATTCAATATATAAGCATAAGTAATTACGTTAAATATTATATATTTAATTATAAAAATGTTTTTCTTATATTATTAGCTAATATATATAAATATATATACATATGTGTATGTATATATTTATCAATATATGAATGAGCTTTAATCAAATACTGCTAACGAGTCGACTCGGACATAAACGAGCGGGCCAACTTAATGAGCTCTAGCCGAGTTGAATTGAATTTTGTCAAGTATGTATTATTTACTAATCGAGCGAGTTATCAAATAGATTTATTCATTTACACCCGTACTTGTTATGTTAATTATTTAAATAAAAAGGCAATTAAAATATTCGACATTCGTTTGTGTGACTAAAAATAAAAAAAATGCAAAATGAAGAATAGCATGAACACTAATCTCAGCTTTGCCTTCAGAACTTGATCTAATTACCATCTTAGGTTTCCACTTCGATTTTATTTTTCTAATTTACTAGAGCTGTTATGTTATTGTTTAATTTTTTTATATTTATTTTTTTCTGGATAGTTAAAAAATATTTTAATTTAAAGACTTAAAATGGAAGAGATAATATAAATAGATGAGATGAGTTTTCAATATTTATTATTGTCCACCTAATATTTTTTATACTCAATAAATACTATATATATAACTCTATTTTATATGTTTTTCCTATTATTTTAAACTATCCACCGATATCATCTCTTCTTTCTTAATTTAAAAAGAAAACTTATCATATATATTAAAGATCATTTTTGCCTAATCTTTCGAACTCTTACACTCTTATGCAATCACAATTCAAGATCATTTTGATCCTTGCTTTTTCTCCTTTCTTTCATTCTCTTTCACTCTTTTCTTATTAATGACTTGTGTAAATATACTTACGCTAAAAAAACTTCATTGATACTTGATTAAAAAAAGAGTGGCACCATAGCCACAGAAAAAGTGTCTCGAAGAAATGTTTTGACAAATGCATTTCATTTATTTATTTTTTTTATCATGTATTTTTTAATCATTATAAATATTTTTAAAAAAAATAAAAAATTCATAACATCATTAAAAAACACTTTCTTAATCACTAAATAAAAAAAAAAAAAAAATTTGTCTTGAGGCACACTTTCGAAACCCAACTTCGGTGAATTTAGCATTTCTATTAAAAAAAAGTGAACCCTATGAATTGAAATTTCCTCTACTAGAGAATTAAACAAAAAAATTAGGAAAATAACTTGTGCAAGCCTAGGACTTGTAAATTTGAGCAATTCATTTGACAAAAGTGGGTCTCAACATAGAAAATTATATTATTTGTGGTCAAGTAAATGAAAAAAAAAAGATAAACAAACTTCTTTTGTCAATAATATTGTCTAAAAAAGAGGATCCACAAATATTTCAAAACAGCACAAATACAACCACAATTCACTATCATAGACCCAAAATTTGTTGTAATATGGAATAAAAAAGAAAAGAAAGCTCACTAATTATGTAGAAAGCATGAATATGGTAGCCACTAAAAAACTAAATCAAAATTCTATATTAAAAATGCAATAAATGCACAAATCCAAAATCTTAATTCAACTTGTCTTTGAATAAGGCATGGAGTGAGCTTGGCTCTTGGAACTGTTCTGTGTTCATAGTTCAATAATAATAATAATAATAATAAATTATTATTATTATTATTATTATTGTAAGTGAAAATGCAGTAATACTAAAGAAAGATATAAGAAAATATTAAAGATCGTGTTAGAGTTATCGATAAAATATACTGAATTTGGTATCGACAATGTAAATATATATTTTTTAAAGAATTTTTATATATTATTTTAAAAGTAATAAAAAATAAGAAAATACTAAAAAAAAAATAAAGAAACACAATTTTTTTTTTTAAAAAAAACCTGATCTGTATAAATAATAGGTAACCAAATATTAAACGGGGGAGTTGGTGGCTAAGAAATAAGAAGATGATGTAATAAAAAAGGCGGACGAGGACTACTACTGTGTCGGATAGCGATTCCGCCATATTCCTTTGGCAAAGAGACTTTTGCTTGATTACAGCTGTATTCACGATCTTTCTGTCTCTTTCTTTTCCTACGTATTTTTTATTTTATCGTTTTATCATCTTCGCACATTATATATATTATATTTATTTATTTAATTATTTTTAATTTTATTCTTACAAATTAAATAGAAAGTTTAACAACTTCAAATTTGTATTATTCCATTCTATAAAATTCAATTTCTAAGACATCGTTTGTTATCATAATTTCTCTCTACTCATTTTATTTTATATCATTTAATCATTATAATTTTTTTAAATTTTTATATAAAATAAAATAAAATAAAATAAAAAATTTAGTTTTTTTAAATTCTAAAATAAAAATAATATTAAGAAAATATATTCTAATAATATGTTATTCAACTTTTAACTTTAATCTCAATTCATCTCATCTCATCTGTAAAAACAAACGGCCATCGATATAAGAGGGGGATCCTATTGCCTAGGGAAGGTGCTTCCTCATATTGTCATATTTTTATTGTAAAAAATATTATCTTGAATTGTTTGATTAAATTAGAATTTTCAATTTTAGAAGGCAACAAGGGCTTTTAAAATTTAAACATGTTTTTGTCCGAATTTAAGAATTTAAAATAGAAGAGAGAAGGACATAAAATAAAATCGATAATATTTATTAGTGCACATAGAATATTTTAAACAATATTAGATAAACAATAAGTATTATCGAATTTGTTTTATGTTCCACTCGCTCTCATAATTAAAATCAATAATAATAAAAAAAAAGATTCTATTTCTTTTAAAATTAATAATAGCATTTATAGTCAAAATTTTATTTATTTATTTTAGTTAAGAAACATGATGCTAAAAATATCCATATTTTATTTTTGAACGGTATTAATTTAACTTTTCAAGTGAAGTGCGGAGATCCCCTTCCCATCATTATCAGCCTCTGCTTCTACCTTCTAGTTCTCTGCACCAAAAAACTAATACAAATAAAGCATAATTCCCTTTAATTTCTCCGTCTATTCCGTGACAAATGATGCATGATCGGAAGAAAAGAATAATATATTATTGTTTCTTCGGCTAGCGCGACGAGAGAAAAAGAGAAGCGATTTGGGGTTGTCGTCGTAATCAGCACAAGAGTGTACGTACTGTTCTTTTTTATTTTTTCTCAGTCTTGGATGCAAGTCAAAGTTCATTATTAGGGAAGAGAGAAAGGGTGAGCAGGATCTCATTCTCATTTCTCAAGTGGTTGTTCTTGTCAAGAGTTGGAGCTATGAACTCAGCTGGGCATTTTTGAGGTGAAGATGGCTCTTGTTGTGTGATATATGTTCTTACTTTGGCTTGTTGTACTCTTTTCGCCACACCTTTTTTTTTTTTTTTTAAGTTCCTTTGTGGCATGACTTTAGTTGTGTCTATTTGTTCTTGGTTTTGTTTGTGCTCAAGTATCTTCTTTTGGTTGAAGTTTCATTTGTGGGTTACTCACTCCCTAGCTAAATTTGTTTCTTTTTTTTCTGCATGGGGTAACTCCTCGGTTTGAATCAAAACCCTTGCTTGTTGTTTGCTTTTCTGCTTACCACACATGATTGAATTTTGGAGTATTTAGTATTCTTTTAGAGTGCTTATAAGAAGTGCAGTTTGATTTCCTAGAATCGTCGTTTCTGTTTGCTTGACGAGAGCGTGTAAGAAAAGGCAAGTCTGATCTTATTGGTATTGAGTCTTGGACCGGTAATCCTGAAAGCTAGGTTCAACTGATCATTACCATATCGACTTTCTCAGTTGAGTTTCTCATGTTATACGACTCAAAAGAGCAAGTAAAACTCCGAAGTTGAACAGTTTCAAAACGAGTGTGCAATTAAGCAGAGGACTTTCATCATGCAAGGATACTATTTTTTTGCTATGTACAAGGAAAATTATAAGAAGCCTCACTCACTAGCCATCTGGAACAATGTATCGCATAGGAAAAATTCGCATGTTTGCTTAATCCCCTTCTAAATAATTCAAAGAGATATTTGACCATAGAATAATATTGAAGCCGAAGTATACGACTCTTTTCACGATGTTCTTAAGCCAATTCAGTGGAGAAGTTGGATTTAGAGGCTCTGAAACTAGCCCATTTGAATTTCTGCATTCTTATATTGATTAGGATACTTCTTATAATTTGTTGTTCGGTTGAAATTTGTAATTAGGATATATGCTGACATGCTGGTTTGTTGAGTGTAAATTGTCTGGAAATTCTGAAATTTTGCCAAAACTCACGTGGGCTTCTGAGTGCATACAAAATTTACATACTGATATGAGTATATTTCAATACACAAATTGTGTAACCTGTTTCTCAATGAACTGACCACATGTCGATAGTTGGGAAAAAAGGCTTCTCCCCTTTTGTCCTACTGGTGCTCATCACCTTTCTACTCCAAAAATCTCTGCTTTTATATAAGTTTCTATACATGGTTACTGGTTGCTTCTTGTTTATAACATGCTGCAAAAGTATTGACTTATTCAAACTTTGGTTGAAACAGAACCATGGGAATAGAAAAATGAATCCACCAAGAAGAGATGTGAATGTCTTCAGCAAGTGAAAGTCTTTTTCTTTACCATCAAGTCACTTGCCTCCTGATGTTGCAGGGTTCTTGAGCTATTGGAGAATAAATCTACAATGGAAAAGAATTCGTGACCTTAATGGATCCTCAGGCTTTTATTAGGTTGTCTATAGGCTCACTGGGATTGAGGATTCCTGGGGCAGCTTATAACTCGGTTGGAATTCATGCACTCTCTTCTCCATGTTCATGTGAAATTCGTCTTCGAGGTTTTCCGGTACAGACAACATCAGTACCCTTAATAACCTCTGTTGCAGCTACCCCTGATTCTCACAGTATTGCCTCAAGCTTTTATCTTGAAGAATCTGATCTGAAGGCCTTGTTGGCACCTGGCTGTTTCCATGGCACTCATGGATCTTTAGAGATAGTTGTTTTTACAGGGTGGAAAGGGTCTCATTGTGGTGTAAGCATCAAGAGGCAGCAGCTTGGGTCATTTAAACTGGAGGTTGGTCCTGAATGGTGTGATGGGAAGCCTATAATCCTTTTCAATGGTTGGATAGGTATTGGCAAAAACAAGCAGGAGAGTGGAAAATCAGGACCAGAGCTTCATTTGAGAGTGAAACTTGACCCTGATCCAAGATACGTTTTCCAGTTTGAAGATGTGACTAGATTGAGTCCTCAAATAGTTCAGCTTCAAGGCTCCATTAAGCAGCCTATCTTCAGTTGCAAGTTTAGTCGAGACAGGTGATATGACAAGCGTGATCTCTTCTACTTCCATTAAATCGCTGTAACATGCTCTCTTTTTTTTATTGTCTGTTATATGAAATTTGATTGACACTTAAAACCTATATCAGGATTGTTTATCCATCAAGTAAAAGGAAGAAAAGTAAAAGAAAATAAGCATTTAAGACCAATACCTTACCAATAATTATATATTCTTGTTAGAGTAAATTATGAAATTTGATTGACACTTAAAACCTGTGTCAAGATTGTTTATCCATACAGTAAGGTGGAGGAAAAGTAAAAGACAATAAGCATTTAAGATCAATACCTTACCAATAATTAAATATTCTTGTTAGAGTAAATTACACTTCCCCTCTAAACTAGCATCTTACTCTCTAACATGTCACCAAACTTTTTAAACCATTGCATCTCGTCCCTTGATTCAAAGTTTTGATTGGCCCCTTCTGTCCAAATCAACCATTGGCCCTGTTCATCCAAATCAACCGCTAAAGCTTTTGATGTGTTCACACTTTCTAAAGATTTTGATACGGTGGTCGGGTTTCTAAGAGTGATTTAACTTGACATTTGGGAACTGGAGTTGAAGGAATGAGAAAAGGTGAGGGTTTGAAGTTTCTTGAGGATCACAGGCCTTCTTTAGTATTTCCACCATCGATATATACTGCAGTGCAGGTTGTGGTGCTAGTTTTTGACAGAGATTGAGCTTTTCATATGAGAGGTAATTTGGTCAGTTTATGTATTTTTTCCATTTGACTTAACAGATGATTTAGATGGAAATGACAAATTGAAATTGGAACTTAAAACTAGGGGTTGAGTTCCAACAATTGAAACTGGAAATGACAAAATCTTCTTTCTATGTCATATAATCTGCAAGAGAAATCAGTGATCTTTCATGAGGTTCCATTTGATTGCCAAAAGCTTTTAAAGAAGGAACTTATCCTGTTTCCCATCAACTAGCCATTTTTGTTGTAGTCATTGTATACTTCTTTCCCAACCCCACCGCCCAAAAAAGGGAAAAAAGTGATAATGCACTTTTAATTTTTCCTTGAGGAGTGTGTTGCAATCCGTGAAAGATATTGTACGCAAAAAGACTTTAATATTTCCTTGATTCTATTTCTCTTTTAGCCATGTCGTTCAGTAGGACGAACTGCTATTTGTCCCCCTTTTTTTAACAGGTCTAATGCATTGTCAGGGTACCCCAAGTGGACCCATTGAGCACTTACTGGTCAGGATCTACTGATAGTTCTGACCAAGAAATGGAGAGAAGAGAGAGGAAGGGGTGGAAGGTGAAGATACATGATCTCTCCGGTTCGGCTGTTGCAGCAGCATTCATAACAACTCCATTTGTGCCGTCAACAGGTTGTGATTGGGTGGCCAGGTCCAACCCAGGAGCTTGGTTGATTGTTCGCCCAGATGTTTGCAGACCTGAGAGTTGGCAGCCATGGGGAAAGCTTGAGGCATGGCGTGAACGTGGCATCCGAGATTCTGTCTGCTGTCGATTTCGACTTATTTCCGATGACCAAGAGGGAGGGGAGCTTCTTATATCTGAGATTTTTATTAACGCTGAAAAGGGGGGTGAGTTCTTCATAGACACTGACAGACAAATGCGAGCAGCAGCAACTCCGATACCGAGCCCACAAAGCAGTGGAGACTTTGCAGCATTGGGTCCAGTTGTTGGTGGTTTTGTCATGAGTTGCAGAGTGCAAGGGGAAGGGAAGAGAAGCAAGCCATTGGTACAATTGGCCTTGCGACATGTAACATGTGTGGAGGATGCTGCCATCTTTATGGCACTTGCAGCAGCTGTTGATCTCAGCATTGAGGCATGCAGGCCCTTTCGTAGGAAGATCATGAGACGAACCCGCCATTCTTTATGATGTTGGAAAATCGTCTTGATTAATTTCCAGAGACACAAAACAACTGTACTTTATCCTTGTATTTATGTGGTCTTATGCATCTGCAAGGGATCCATGTTTAGTCCGTTGCTTACAAAAGTTGTTAGACTTGAAAGCATGACAGTTATAGCCTGGAAGAGGGTAACCTGTCCTGGCAATGCTCTTGTAGTTATTATTCTAACTGCCATGACAGGACATGTTTCTCTGAATCCCAGAAGGTTATTTCAGGCCGAGCTGAGAATAAGCAATTCCATTGCTTGCTCACTAAACCAACGACTAGTCTTGCTGCATAAGAAAATATAAACTTGCAATGATGCTCATTGTAAAGTTAACTTCTTGATGGTGAGCTCGATCTCATAATCTAAATGTAACGATCATTCATTCATAGAATATCTAGGTTGCGTTCATAAAAAATGATTTCACATAAGTAAACAAATCCTCCCATTTTTTGTATCTATATTATTTGATGCAAATATCTTGAGATTCGGATTGAAACTCTTTATATAAAATATCAGTCATTTTCTTTCATGAGATGCAAGATGAAGACAAATTTAAATAAAATTTGTGACGCCTCCAAACCTTGAGATTTGGTAGTGATTGAAGTATCGAGACATGCAACACTGAGTTATATAACCCTAGTTTATGATAGTTAACATGCAAGGCACCTAGCATGTTTATAGCAGTATAAATAAATCATAGTGGAAAAATAACAAGGGCTTGATCAAATAACATGGTACCAAAACATAATCCATTATATCCCAAAACATCATGTTCATATAAAAGTAGGGTCCCAAATATGACCCTTCATAACCCTCAAAATATTGTCTTGTGCTACATAGTTAAAAACATTATCCTTCTTTTCCTGAGATCTCCTGGATCTCTGTTATCAATTTCAAAATGATCTCTACAAATTTATCAATCACCTTGAGGCGATTATCAAACGTGAGAATTTCTTCAACTACCAATGACCAACGGGGCTTACGCTTCCCCATCTTGCTCGCTTTCTTCTAAACCTGTTATAACTTCTACCATTTCGGAAGAACAATAATGGATCTACCACAATGAGATTTTAAAAAATCTCAGTACGTTATGTCTCAAACATACACAGAGATAACATAAACATGTATAAGGTAAACATGAATATGGATGCATGAGCATGAACATGCAATTTTCCTGAACTGTATTTTTCACCTATTCAGGCTTTTAAAAAAAAAAAAAAAAAACAATTGAACTTGTAACAATATAACTCTTTGCACAACTTACCATTTCTTTTTCATTCACATATTCTTACTCAATATAAACACTTATGGATATCTCACGGTTTCCCCTAATAATCGTATGCACCTATTAGTTACCACACCACATTACAAGCCTTTCGATCAGTTGTGAATACATCATAGGAGAGACACTTAGGCAGATCGATACGCCTTCACCATGAGTTCTCTTTCACTCTTGGCAAATCGACACGGCTTCACTAAAAGTTCACAATTAAGACGGCAATTCACAACGCCTTCACCATACTTATCACATTTTTGCACGCATTAGCGTTAGATGCTACGACTTCTTTCCAAAAACCTTGTTGTCCGATTCGAAATCCGTTGACTATACTTCGCCAACTTAGGGGTTACTACACTCTCTTTAGTTACTCTAGTGTGGACCGGGGAGTTCTACTAGGATATTCCCTCATCCTAGCGTTGAGGTTGTGTCAAAACATACTTTAATGCACAACCCATAACTTTACATGAACATGAGATAATAGCATGTGAAAATACCATGACATGTAAATGATGAGAACATATCATGTGAGCATAGCTTGTACATTCAAACATTCAATATAGGCACAACTCATGATGATCCAACATTTTACATAGGTGTGATTTGCGACAATCAAACATGTCACATAGGCATGAGTCAAAATATACACATGGTTCGGACATCTCATGACAAAACTGAGTACACATATGATTTAGCATGGCAAAAACCCAAACATTTATACATATACACAAATGGAACATATGCAGTATTTACACGAAAATATGAGCACATTATCTAAGAGTAAATTAGAAGCTAACTTACAAACTTCCTATTTAGGATGAAAATGCCAAGCGAACAAGCTAAAGAACATTTCTAGGCGTTAGCACTTACTTCATAAAATTCTCAAACTAATAAGACTAATTAATGTACTTGGTGGAACTTAGAATCGACTTACTAAAGGTTCCTTGACTGATTCCGCCATGGTGGCCTTTTAAGCCTTCCAGCACCATCTTTAAAAAATATCCATTTGGTTCACTCACGATGCACACTAGTATGAACTCGGGATCAAAATCACAATGGCTCATTACAAGGGTATTTCTAAAGTCTTTTAAGAACCTGAACCTCTTTTGAAAGAAAACTCATACACATTCATGTAGGGACATGAAACCAAGACCCAAAAATACAGGAATTCAGTTTCAAAAGGTCCAAACCCTAATACCGAAACTTTGATAAACCATGGATGACACTCTAGCCTTTTCTTCATTTAATCTTAAGTCTTCCCAACAACTATCATTTTAACAAAACCATTAATAATCCATGCACTTTCTCATTTCAGAAATAAAAAAAAATCGAGAAAGCAAAGCTTGCTTACTGAGCTCCAAATCTTGGCTAAGGCTTGGTTGCACTAATCCAAACACCAATCTTTGTTCTCGCCAAGTGTGTGTGTTGTTATGAATTGAAGAACAAGTGGCCGAACCTTTTGTGTGTGGGTGAATAGAGGAGGAGATGGAGAGAATGAGAGTATTTCTAAAAGTGACTTTTCGATTTCCTTGTCTAGGGTGTATCCGTGGTCATTAATGCAAGTCCTTCAAGTACCTTCATCGATTTTCCTCTGTTTCTCTCTCCCATCATTATTCTACTTCAAAACTCCAAAGGGCAGCTTCTGCATGGACACCAAGTGGCGATCTCCCTTTCTCTTCATTACCTATTTCGGATCACCAAGGGGCACAATGAAAGACTAGTGCCAAGTGGCTTATGGTTACAAATCTCAAGCCTCTCTCTTTCTCCCTCATCATTGCTTTTGTTTTGGAAACCTAAGGGACACAATATCCATTCGGTTCATGGATGCCAAGTGACATTCTCTTGCCAAGGCCGAGCACCCTTCATCATTGTCTCTCTCTTGGAAACTTAAGGGACACAACGGCGTCTGGTGCATGGATGCCAAGTGTCTTGGGCCTTCCTTTCTTCACATCATTTGAATACTTCAGAAAACCAAGTGACACCATTGAGCAGGGGTGCCAAGTGGCAGACTCTCGGAATCCACTCTCTTTCCTCTCATCATTTGGACATCTTGGAACCTTAAGGGGCACTGCATACATGGACGTCATGTAGCATCCTCTTGCCAAAATTGAGCAAGTCTCTTTCTCCCTCCCTCCCCCATCATTGCCTCTCTGCTAGAAATTAAGGGACACACTGATCCTTAGGGCATGGGCGCCTAATGGAAATGCCAAACTCCTCTCCTTTTCACTCCCTCATAGCTGCTTCACCCTTAGAAATCTAAGGGGCACACAGATTCTCATTGCATGAGTGCCAAGTGACTAAGCCGAGTGAATGGCATGTCTCTTCCCTTTCCCAACTGTTAGTCTTCAAATGAACCAATGGAAAGGCTTCTGACATCAAATGATTACACTGACAAATTGGTACCTGATTGGCTCCTAGGTGCATGCACAGATTCCCTTGACTTGGCCTTATCATTAGGGTTTTAATCTTCTCATATGCCTCTTCAATTTTTTATGGTTCCATAAGTGTGGTTCATATAGGGCTGGGCTTCGACTCTAATAGAGTCAACTTTGCCCAAATTCGGAGGCCAAGTTGAGCTCCAAATCTGAATTGGAGTGAATTTCGACTCCAATCGGAGTTGCCGGAGTTGGAGTCAAAGCGTCAAAGCTACATAGGAACTACGATTCATTCAAAAAAAGTAATCTCTGTGCTAAATCAAATTTACATAACTAAAGGGGTTTATTATCTTCGTGCCAAAGAAAATATACATAACTTAAAGGGTTGATTTTTCAACAGTTTCTTGCAAACCAAACAGAGAAATAGAACAAGAGAGAGAGAGAGAGAGAGAGAGAGAGAGAACTTGTTATGAGGACGTGAGAACCACAATGCTTGCAATAATAGACAAAGAGATCGAAATTTGGTCCATCTGGAATGGCGTCTTCGCTCAAGTATGTATGTGTCATCCTTTTCGGCATTCCTACGCCGCTGCATCTTTCCGAGAGCTTGGTAAATATTTTTGTTTAAAACTATGTTGTTTAACATCAAAATGTTGTAGTATATTCATGCAAAGCACTTGGATTTCGCAGTATACTCAAAGGAAAATGGTACTTAACATTTGGAAAGAGAGAGAGAGAGAGACTTATCAGTGGCTAGGAGCCGAACTCGATTCAATCAAAGGATGCGGAGGTGACGATCGAGTGACAGATGTAATGAAAGGAGATGGATGCAATATCGGGAGAGGAGGGCGAAGAATTCATTGGTGGAGTCATCGAGGAGGAGGGTGGCAAGGAGACGGCAAGGAGAAGAGAACGACGTTGACTCTATGGACAAGAAAGAAAAGAGAAAATAGAGGAAGAGAGAAAACAAAGGAAATGCGTAGGGTATTAGAATATATAGGAGGAGAAGATGATGTCGTTTTAAGATTTTCTTTAAAAATAATTTGCAAAACACTGTTGTAAACGCAGGGGGCTCGAACGTAGGTTCACAGGTTTGCAAAACACTGTGCTAGAGTTCAAAGTTCGAATTTCGAAGTCTGTATCAACTTCGACTCCGACCATTTTTTTCAAAACAACTCCGACTCAGAATCCTAACTCTGAATTTTCTAACTCTGTCTGAGTTAGAGTTAGAGTGAGTGTCAACCGGAGTAGTAGCCATCAGAAGTTTTGCGCACCCTTAGGTTCAGATACCCACAACCTCCATAATGGCGCCACAAGTTCCCATTGCTTAATAATGACTTTTTACCTAAGTAGTTTCTTACCTTCTAAGCATGCATTCCTATTGGTGGATGCTAGACGGCATCATGGTGGATTTCAACTATGATGCCCCTAAACCTCGCTTGGGACTTGATGGAAATTGAAGCGTCAGACATGCAATACAAGGTTACATATGCCCTCGTTTATGGAAGCAATGCACCTACACGTTTCTAACAAGAAGCAGTAATCATAGTGGATAATGTTTTTTAATCAACATATACTGTGCCAGAATACTAATCTCAAAACATTCTTGCGTTCCATTCATACACACATACCCAAAAGTAACAATATTAGTCCAACCAGTTTTTAAACGAAACAAACATTCTACTGGAGTTGGAACTCCTTAGTTATACATAAAAAGAAAATATATTCTAAACCCTAAGCCGCTCAAGCAACTCGGCTATCAACTCCAAAATAACGTTCAGAAACTGGAGTATCATCTCTATTAGCTCTTCGAGGCTCCTCCCTGATCTACTCAATGTCGTCCAACCTAAGTCTCGGTGCTCCGTTGAGCCCTAATACATCTTCTACCATTCCGAGGAGATGGTAACTAGAATATCACGGTGAAATTTATAGTCTTAGCAAGTTTTACTCCTAAAGCTACCAACTGTATATCAAGCATGCTTGATAATAAGCATGACATGTATGCATTATAGACATGGACTTACTATTAATAACATAATTTTATCAACAATAGAGTTTACTGAAAAACTTGATATGTGCTTTCTTACCTAAACAGACTCATACATGATGTCTTGTCTCATGGGATTACCATGATGTTGTCTCATTAGGTTTTAGTCTATCAGCATAGTCAGATCACGACCCATTATAGTGACAAAGTTGTCTTTCTATTTATTTAAGGCACTTTGGAGTACAAGTTGGCGAAACAAATTGCACTATTAGCCTTGGATGAATATTTAGGATTTTACGGTGTAATAATATATTTCTTACTTTCTGGAAGAATGGTAGCTGATAGTATCATTTTATTTAATTAAGGTACTTAGGAATCGAATTTTGCAAAATGAATTGCACCACTGATGTGGTTTTATGTGATCTGTTAGATTTACTTAGAATTAAAGTAACTTTACAATTTGACGTATCACATCAAACTACATTAGTTTATGGAATTACTTTTGTGTATCACTTTGTGGCTAAAGTATTTCTCATCATCAATACATCCCACCATAGAATTGAAATACTAAGGACTACACAAAATTTCATCACAAACTTCCAAGGCATACCGAACATGCTCAAATTGAGAAGCTTAACACCAAACTATCATCATCCAACCTTCAAATGTTGAATAAAAAAAAATCCAATATATTACCAACAAACTCAAGAAGTATAAAAAATATAAGAGGTTGAAGTTAGAAAAATAATACTTACAAGCTTGAAGGTCCAAAAGAACTTAGCATCAAAACTCTTTTGGTTTGCTCTCAAGGAAGGAAAATGAAAAGTTCAAGTGTGATGGAGGATGAAGAGATGCTTGAGGATATAGGGGAAAAAGTTAAGGGATGAATTTGAGTGGTTGATAGCATGACAATCGATGGAGAGGTTCCTTGTAAAAGTGGTGGAGTAGACCGGCTAAAATGGGCATGTCGAATAGTGTGTTTGAGTGAGGTGAGGTTGAGTGTTGGACTTGTAATTTTAAGTATACTATTCGGCTGACCACAAGGGACAAGATCCATCAAGGGAGTGGTAATTCATGGGAGGTTCCTAGTGTGAAAAGCTGAGGGGGTTGGGGATCATTCGGTGGGAACAAAATTACTCCATCCAATTGGATACATTTGGGGTTTGGTTAGGCTTTCATTTAGGGTTTCAAGTTCAAGTCCAATTGGATTGGTCAAATGCATGTTCCATGGTGTAAGGGAGTGGATGAGGTGTGTAAGTAAAAGTACTTGAGCTGCCTCCTTTTTTTTACAACTCCTCTCAACTCATCTCATATAATCATTACAACTTTTTCAAATTCTCAATCCTCCTAACACATTTATACTTTACTTGACAAGTGTGAAGTGTGCTCCTAATGGAGAGTTGTGATGGTGCCATGTGTCCAAAGAGATTTTCTAGTGATCCTAGGCTGATTTGGACATCCTACATAGAAATATGACGGTTGGTTGGTGACGTGGAGCGCTAGGTGCAATGTGGCGCTCTCCTGTTGGCCTATTTTTCACTCGAAAAAGTTGAAACTTATTATTACACCATAAAATCTTAAAAATTCATACGAGTCTAATGGTACAATCCGTTTCGTCTAAGTATGATTCTAAATGTCTCAAAAAATCAAAAAGGCAGTTTGTCCCCATAGTGGATCCTAATTCGACTACGCTAACGGATTAAAACCTAATCGACTGATCAATCCATGAAATCCTCTTAGGTTTTCATGGCATTCCTAGAGTCCAAAAAAAATTCTTCTAATGAATTGATTTTAGGGTGTTACATCCTCCCTTCTGAAAAAAAGATTTCGTCCTCATAATCTAAGTGTATGTACAATATATAAATAACTCACTACCACAATATGTGATATCCCCAAACTTCACTTGAGATTTGACGGAACTTGAAATATCGAAACATGCAACACAAGGTAGCATACCCCATTCATGACAGTTAAAGATGTAGTATATCTAGCATGCATCTAACATTTTGCAATAAACGCAGATGATAATTACTATTTTTTAGCAATACACATTGTACCAAAGCACTATTTCCCAAAACATAATCATAACTTCATCATATTCATATATACCAATAATCACATAATTCATTCAGAAGACGAAGTTAGATCATTCATAAACAAAAGCAGGGTCCGTCCCTAAAACATGGGCCCACATAAACCTCAAAAGATAAATGGTTAGTACAGGCTATGAGATCTTAATCCTTATACTATACTTCCCAAACTTTCCATGATCTCATCCAATAGCGTTGAATTTGCTTCCATGAAATGAATGGTTAAAACAAAGCGATTCTCAAGGGCGAGAAATTCTTCACAAAAAGGCGCCCATATAATTCTACTACACTAACATACTTAAACCTTATTGATGATCGATTTATGAAATCCTCCTAGGTTTTCATGCCATTCCTAGAGTCCAAAGAAATTCTTTCTAATGAACTTCTTTCAAGACGTTACATCCTCTCCTCCTTAAAAGAAGATATTGTCCTCGAAATTAAAGTGCACATACAATAAATAAATAACTTAGACTAACACAATACAGGAGGAAAATACTCACATGACTAACGCCCATCATCAACTAAGGAATCGATGGGCAATTAAGGTGGTGGTATCTCCAAATCGATTGACAAGGTATCTTGAGGAAGGTAGTGTAATGTGTCGTCGACCAAGTCATAAAACATGTTGATGAGCAGCGCAAGGTCAACCTCCTGAGCAACCTCGTCGTTATCATCAACAGTCCCTACTTGAGATAGCAACCTCGATGAGTGGACAACATCAACGACCTGGAAGTCTTGGGCATCTAAACAATAACACGCTCCTCAGCAACACGACCCGACTCTCCTTCCTCTAACTACCTCCACAAGCTAACATGCGTACCATCCAACCACATGGTGTGGTTGCGGTGTGATAATAAGCTTAATTGTGCATAATTTTACTTCAAATAAAGCATCATCACAATTATGTAGTGTTAATTTTGATATTTTTATTAGTCTTGAAATATTTCTTTTTTCTTACCTTAATTTGATTTTTTTTTTTATCTGAATGAAGGTATTGAAGTTGGAGAAGAATTAAAAAGAGTAGATAAAGAAAGAAAGAAAGAAAAAAAAATCCAACCAAGTAGACTTGTTCTGCGTAGCCAATGACATGGAAAAGTTAAACATATTATAACTGCTGCACATTGAAACATTGGACACGCAACGGATTGGAGAGGAGGGCACACCGAACAAAACTGAAAAAGAAAAAAAAAAAAGGTTGTGCCGCACAGAGCAGGGACGGAAGAGAAGAAAAGAACTAGAGTTCTACCTCTAGTTTTGCAGTTATGTTTAAATTCTAAAAGCATTATAATTTTTATTTTTCTTTAGCATCTTTTAAATGCTACTTTGATTTTTTTACGTTCAAATTTTAGAGTTTATTTTCATGAACATGTCTAGCTAAATTTTCAACTAAGGGTGAAACCTCATTGAATATTAGTAATATTATTTATGATATTATTTTTCCTAATTATTTATGTGTTTAACGAACTATTTGTCTTGCTGCATATTAATGGAGAGAGATAGCATTCTTGATATGAGTTTAATCATATTTTTCTCATGATCTAGAATAATCTGTTGAGAGACTGATTCATAATTTTGTTAAAAATAAAATCTTAAATCTTTTGTGATTTGCTTTTAACATATACAAGTGATGATTTGATTTTATATCTTTGAGCGAAGAAGAACATATTTTAGATATTTTATATATATATATATATAAGGTTTCAACAATGATATTTTCCATGATAACAAGATTGATTTATAGATTATCATGTAGATGCTTGGGAAGAATCAATTTTTTTTTTTTTTTTAAAGAGTTGGGGTCACTTGTCCAAGAGTGACCCCTCCCCAATTTTATTAATAACCGTCACTTGTGGTGGAGGAAAACTGTAGTTACAAAGACAAGCATTTGGGATACAAAGAAAACCCAACATGCAGAAAAAAAATAAAACCAGGATAAATGAAAAAATAGGAGAACAGCAAAACCAAAATAAAAAAACAAACGACACTAACTAAGACAAAGCGAAGGTAGCCCGGAGTAGTCCATGCGGATAAGACCACGTAGCGCTTGGGGAGTCTTCGTCAAGTGAAAAAAAACTGAATCATTACCAGAAGCTTCATGTTTGGCTAACCAATCAGCAACTTTATTTCCCTCACGAAAAACATGATGAATTGAGCAAGCCATGAAATTTGCATTGTTAGAATTTATTTTAGTTCTTTTTCTTGTGATTAGTTTATTAAATTAATTATTTATTGCTTTGATTAATTGATTGTTTAGTTCTTAATTTCTTATTTTATTTTAGAACTCATTTTTCTGAACTAGATTACAACTTATTTAGTTTATATTTTACGGGTTTCCTACATTTTTACAAGTACATGTGGGCTTGACCTCATTCTTGCTAAATTATACTTCGGTACGGTTGTAGACTTGCGAGTACAATTAAAATTTAACAACATAGGGCGAAAATCGCTCCTCATGGGGCAAGCCCTCCTCTCATAGCCTTTTCCTCGGCTATCAATGCCCATGACATGGGTCCGTTGGTCCTCCCACTTTTCCATCTTCTGCCTGTAGGTCGCATCCTGTCTGTCTAACTCAATCAAACGCCTCCTTCGACACTCCTCTCGCTCTGTCGGACTCACTCAATGGAAAGCGTGGACTTCCTCACTGTAACTCTCTCATGCGCCATAAAAGCTACAAAAAGTAAAGTCAACGACGAAAACGCCAAATCTCACTCAACAATCCATACACTGGACCATATCTAACTAAGGTGAACATATTTTCTTTTGATATCCAACCAAATCAAGTACAAAAAATGTTTGATGTAATGCAATCTCGTAGAGCATACAAAACAATGAATACAAAGTCGACTAGTTGTTTTCACACTCAAAACAAAAATTACATTACAATCCAAACAATGAGGGTACTTAGCTTTCATATCAATTTCTTTTTCCCAAGTTGCCTCTTGAACATTATGATTCTGCCACAGTATTTTGACCAATGAAATCTTGCGGTTATGCAATTCATTCTCTTTCCAATCAATAAATTCCACTGGTCTTTTCTTATATGCTAGGTTCGATTGCAATTTGAATGGTGGCATGGAAGTCGTTATTATAAGCAAACTCTACTAGAGGTAGTTGCTTTTTCCAATTCCTTATGTGCTCCAACATACAGGCTTCCTAAAAACAATACCCTAAATAAAATGATCCTCAATACGTTACTAGTTAACTACCATAAAATAACAACTTAGGTTCACACATGAAATAATAGAAAACATATACAAAGTACCTAAAGCATGCCAAGGGTTACAATTTTTTCAGGTACATGAACTGATCCAACCGGAAAAGGAGATGAAGAAAATAAGGACGATCGTGACAAATAGTCTTTTGTGTAAAAGGTCTGTAAAAGTTACAATACAATGCGATCTTTTGCCAACCAGTGTTGGTTTGTAAACAGTTTTGCTATGTATTTTTGAGACTGGGACAAACCGAATGTAGGTTATGTGTATTGGATACTAATGAACCCGTGTTGGCACGAGTCGGATAGAGATTATACTAAAAGTTTAGTATTTGAGAATGTACAATTAAATTATTAGATGGTATTAGTTTCTTTTTATTTGGTATATATAATTTTTCTTATTTGAATGCTTCCACCACAAAACATTTATTAAAGAATAATTCGCACTTTTTATAAGATTTAATAGCACGCGAGAGGACCATACTACAGGTAAGGGAAAGTTGATGGCGTCATAGAGCTTTCGGTTTAGGGGTTGGAAATGGTGACGGAATGATGCATAAGGTTGATTTTATAGTGTGGGAGACAAAAGTGGGCCCAATTCTAATTGTGGTCTTAGGATAGAGTTTGAAATATGTCAGTCATGATTGTAGGTGTTATGGTTTTACTTTTATTAAGTCCTTGTTTTCACACTTTTCTAAATAACTCATTTAATCTTATCATTTTAATTTTTCTAAATTTTCGTATAAAATAAAATAAAATAAATAATTTAATTTTTTTAAATCTCAAAATAAAAATAATATTAAAAAAATATATTCTATTAATATTTTATTTAACTTTTAATTTTATTCTCAATTCATCTCATCTGTAAAAACAAAAAAGGCATGTGAATTGATTATTTAAATGTGGCTAGGCATTGGACCATGCTGGTGGTGGGTTTGGCTAATGGATTGGATTTCATGGACATTATCTTCGCTTTAGCAGGGAAATCTTTGGGCTTTTACAATTTTACGTGGAGATAATGGGTTGGACCTCCTATTGGGCCTATCAAGGGTCTATTAATGACTTGAATAGTTGTTCGTAGCCAACCAGCAAAGGAGAGAAGAAGCATTGACATGCACACAAATTATGCTGACAGCAGCCTTGAAAGTAAATATACAAGATTACAAAACATTGGGTCTTGGTCCTAATGGACAAGAAATCGTTTATTGTGACACTTCGGTCCGTAATTAAGGTTGCAACTGAGATTATTACGTACAGTGTCTTAGAAGTGTAATTCAGCTTGTGTTGCAGAAATATCCTACTCCGCTTGAATCCGAATAAAACTACAGGGAGTGGATAATGTTTAATATCACTATTTGAGCATTTTTCTCCCGTATATTTACAAGCATTAAGAACAAACATTACCCTCCAATGCGTATATACACCGAGTAATCCTCACTTTCAGGGCCATTTCCAGGGCCTGAGCTATCAATGTTTTCTTTCCCACTTCCCTTCACGCCTACCTTCCCGTTCTCTCCGCTCTACCACCTGCCTAGACTTGCTCCCTCTGGATCCATGCCTTTGCGCAGACCCAAATCCGCCTGACGGTCCATCAAATGCTGACACCAACTCAGGATCCCCAACACTACCTGTGTCACCAGAGTCCTTGCTTCCATCTACATTCTCTTCATAACTGCTAACGCTCTCATCTGGGCGATCACGTGACTGTAAAATAGTTGGCAGCTGGCCAGAAAATTGACGCAGAACAACAGTTGGCATCACTGACGTACTACTGGTAGAAGTTTCAGGTTGTAGGCTTCCACTACTTCTTGTGCTCCCTTCATTACCGGATCTTCCATTTTCCCTTTCACGATACCTATCCCTTGGTCGACTGCCAACGAAGACACCAAATACTATTTACGACCATATCATGCATGCATTAATAATGCAGCAAGAAATTTATGCATGACCAGTAAATTGTTTAAGGAATTATGAAGTGGGGATTGGTTTGAGATGAACATGGTCCATCTGACAAACCTCTGATACCCAGATATTGAAATTACAGGACTAATCGAGTCTAAAAATACGTCCTAGTTGGCATGGCAGTTATCGATAACTGAAACAAAAAATGTGAACCAGAATGGACATTCAAACATAGATTTGACTACTAGCAGCTATAAATCCTAATAAAATACTTCAAGTAGATCTATCAGGTTTTTTATAAGTTACTCGTGTAAACCTAATTGATGCCGATAATTTTGATAAGAAATTCAGTTTTCGTTAAGATCCATCTCATCTGCATGCATAAAATACTTCATAAAGATTCTATAACCGCTTGAACCCACAAAGTATCAGGGCCGCCAAGTCAAATAAATGGAAAGAAAAAAATATTCACCTGGCTTTTCTGGTACAAACAGATTCTCCAACTACCGAAAAAGATCATGGTATCAATAATGAATAAGAAGCTTACCTACTGTGACCAGTAGAAGAAAAATCTCGTCGGGATGTTCGTAATCCCGATTCAGCCAGTTCCAATTCTCGCTGGAGTTCTCTCTACATGAAAATGTACCCTTTTAGGTAGAATACCATTCCGAAAAACCAGAGATGAATAAGAAAAAAATTTCAGACAAACTCACTCGAAAGACTAGAAAAACTTTCTTTTTCATACTCTAAAGTAAATCATACTGATGTGAGGATCTTGATGCTTGCCTGGAAAATGAAAGCGGAAAAACAGGGATATTTTCTACTTGGGTTCTTCTCTCTCGCCGGGGATGGTCCTTAATATTTCTTTGCTTCCCTGATTTGTGTTCCTTCTGTCTTTTTTCTTCTTTTAGTTGTATTCTCAGTTTGTTGAAGATGGATCGGAGTTTTTGGATTGAAGCTAAGAGGTTTGTGTTTAGTAGGAAAGGTGGTAACTTTTTTTGTATTACTGAGAAAAGCAAGAAGATGTCTAGGTCCCTTCATCTCAGTGGAGGAATGGTTATTTGGATGGCAAAGATGGTGGAGGATTGTCTAAGGTTAGCGGGCAATAAAGATTCTTTTCAGACAAGAAGGTAAGGTAATAGAGTTTTTATGGTCCAAAAGTGTCAAAATGGGTTGGCAGATTTGTAAAGCTGATGGAGTTTGGCGCTGGTAAGGGGAATGGAATCATAGTGATTCCAGAAGGGAGGAAAGGGGGTGGTTGGGCAGGTTTTGTGAGATTTAATGAGAGACACGGTTGATTTTAGGAACTCTGTTTCAGGTTATGAAAACAGAGTTGCTCCTACGAAGGGTGGCGGCGAACGGGATTCTAGAAATAAGAAGGTGATTTCTGATACATCTGCGAAAGATGTTAATCATCATCATGAAGTTTCTTACCTGTCGGCATTAACAAATCCCAGTCAGGAGGGTTCTATTCCTCATCAGAGTTGTGGCGTTGGTAAATTTAGAAAGGATGAATCAGTGTTGGATAGTAACAAAAGGAATGATGTTTTGTGGTGGAAGCAGATGAATGGAAGGAAGAATGGTTAGCCTGCTGAGGTGTTGCAGAAAGTTGGAGAAGTGAAGCTCGGTGGCACGTAAGGGCAGAGTTATTTGGTTGGAAGGAGAGGTTGGAGTCAATGTTCAAGAAGGTAGATGAAGGGTTGGGTTTGTTTATGGGTTTGGGCCTAAATTTAGAGGATAAGGAAGAAGGAAAAAGGATGGGGAAGCAGCAAAATGGGCCAGTGGGTTTTAATGATAAGTCAGCAGATGGGCTGGATCGAGGCCCAGTAAACAGGCCTGGTCTCTAGAAGGCTAAGCCTTCACGCCAGATACAGGGCTCAAAAAACCCGTGGGGAGGGGTGGCCCAGCCCAAGGGTGGCTCCGACAGATACTTTGACGTCACAGATAGGGTCAACAGCGGCAGGTGAGTCTCCGAGAGGCTCTCTGACAGGGGTCTATCCACCAGCGAATCTTCAATTACTCAGATCTAAGAATTGGAACTCTGAGGTGGTCCATATTAAACCATTGAAGGCACAGGAGGTTGTGCTTTCTTCACAAAAAGAGACAACGGTGGTAGTCGATTCCTTTGTGGGTACTCAGGTGGTCTGTTCAACCCCGGCGAAGGGGAGCATGTTGTCTTCCTCCGAGCTCGAGGTTCAGAAGGGAGATTCT